>VZRF01003385.1:1289-60935 GCA_013396875.1 Vireo altiloquus | reverse complement strand
AAGGGAAGGGAAGGGAAGGGAAGGGAAGGGAAGGGAAGGGACACAATTTTGTAGTTAGCACTTCGTTACACATAAAAATAGTTTTGCACTGAGTTTAAAGACACTTCCCATCAATTTACAGGAGCATGTTAGAGTCAAAAATAGGTAGAACTATAAAATTTTAGCATACTTTTTTAACTAAATTTGAACACAAAATTCTTTTCTTTTTATTAACTTAAGCTATGTGTGGAAAAATACACACTTATGCATTGCCCCAGCCCTGGTAGTGTCCAAAGCCAGGTTAGACAAGGCATTGAGCAACCTGGTCTAGTGGGAGGTGTCTGCACATGGCAGGGGGATGTGACTAGACGATCCTTGAGATCCATTTCAACTGCTTAGCACTCTCTTATTCCATGATTCTATGATGAACTGATAAATTCAAAGCCTAGGCATTTTGTTCAGAATAAATAAATGAATTTATTAAGAATAAATTTAATGAATTTTTCTGCATACACTTATATTCTAAACACTGATGTGATTGCCTTCGTAAATCAGCTTTGTGTCTATGGAAGGAATGGAAGCAAAAAAAGGATGTGGGAATGAAAAGCACAGAAATTTTTAAATCAACATTCTTCCCATCAATTCTACGTATATGTAAATACTACTTTTGGCAAGAATGAAGATACTCCATGTGGAGTGTTTTTTTCCACACATATGTTCCTGCCTATATGTCTTTTGATGGTTCTATGAGGCATAACAGTGATACATAAATGTAATTAAATAGTGGTATTAACATGGTTAAATAGCAGTATATAAATCTCTGCTTGTTTCTCTAGTGTATCTGATGTAAGAAAATGTTAGTATCTCTTCTTTAAAAACAGAGCTGAAGGAGAAGTGGTTAAATGCTATTCTTAAGGAGACAGTGAATCTTCCAAAAGTGGAGAATGTAAAGACTTTAAGCTAAAGTCCTAATTACTGAAGTTCTTTCCTCTTTATTTACCTCCAGACACAACTAAACAAATCAGTCACTTTTCCATGGTTTTGTTTCTCCCTTCTTCTATCTAGATAACTTTCCTTCATCAGCTACCTCTGCCACTGAGGAATGGAATAAAAAGTCTCCAGCTGACAAATACCAAACAATTTCACTGCAACAAAGCAAAACCAAACCAAAAATCTTCTTGGGGAAACTGCTGTGGACATGGGAAAATAAAATATATATCTTTTCATTCCTATAAAGGAACGACCTAAAAAAATTCTGAAGATTACAGATATTCAATAAGATCCACAGTCACTTCCTCTCTCCCATTTTTCCCAAATAAGTTTGGAAAAAGAAATAAGGAAAAAAAGGTCCCTCATTAAGTGTAAAATTATGAAGATTTCAATACTACAATCAAACTCTCTTTAAAAGAAATGTGATGGGTAGGGTTGGCTTTAGCAGCAATCAAAGCTGTGTAGTTATATATTATATAACTTTAGGAAGAAAGCTGCTCTTTCATATGTAATTTTAATTCAAAATAACTTGTATTTTGTTTTTGTAGGCCAAGTCAACTTTGAACACTTTGGTTTATGTAACTAGCTGGCAGTCATAGGATGGTTGACAGCAAACTATCAAACTGTGACTTTTAACCCAAAAATTTGTTGTTTGCAAAATACCAGTTTTAGGGCTGGACACAACTTGTACTTATTGCTTCTCAATTTTATTGTGCCCTTCTAGTTTCAAAGCTAATTTACGTACAGTTTAGGTTGCAAACTGGACATAATTCTTAACAAACCTGTCAGTTATTTTGTGGGTTTTTTGTTCTGTATTTTTTTTTTTTAAGAAAAAAAGCTTTTTCTTTTTGCAGCAAGATTTAAAAATTTTTATTTTTCAATCACAATGTGTATCGAAAAGATTAAGCAGTATGGATTAGTTGTGACCCCAGCAGACTAGGGTGTAGAAGCCATCATAGAAGCCATCAGCTTCTATGATTCAGTTTCACTGACTGCAAAGTGCACTTAATGACACCAATTTCTCTTGCAAAATGCTTTGATGAGGAGTACTGTTTATATGGGAACTAGTCATAATTAATCAATTAAACAAAAAATGAGTTAGGTGCGTGCTGATGAGCAGAGACCAAATACAGACTTTACCAAAATTACAACCCCTTGTTTTCAGCAACTTAAGAAAATTAATAGAGAGATAAAATTTTTATTCACACTCTTATTTACACATAATCTTATGCCTGCATTTCCATGCAACTTCTTTGTTGTGAGCCTTTATTGACTGTCACTGTCTTTTTACAGAAACCATCAGCATTCTGATGTGTTTGTCAAGCAGAATCTGGTGACCATGGTAGAAGTTTACTCTCTTTAGGTACTGGGGTATACTTGCATTTGTTTTTTGTTATGTTTCCTCAGTACACACCACTGCTCTCCCCAGGCAGCCAGGGCAGTGTGGCCAGCACTCACTGCCTGACCTCCACCCCAGGGACACCCAGAGCTCGTGTTTGTCACTCCTTGGCTGCTCCTGCCTTTAGGGCAGATGGTGTCACACAGCCCCAGGTAAGTGAGAGCCAGGCAGTCACACCCAGGCAGTCATAAGTGCCACCAGGACCAGGCTGGCCCCTCAGGAACCCGACCCTCTGATCTTTGAGCACTGTGGGGTCAGGAGCTTTATCAGTGAAAAACTGGCTCATTTTCCTTTCAGCTTCTTCTTCAAGGTTGAAAGGATAAAGAGAAGACTGGTAGTGTATGGCAGTTCCACAGATAATGACAACTCATACTTTAACCTTCTTATTGTACCTCCATTTTCTCATAACGCCATGCCTTCTTCACTGAACAGCTCTTGCAGTCAGTCTTCCAAAGATTGCAGCCATCTGAGACTCTAGAACATCACCATAACAGTAAATAAATGTTCTAACCACTCATAATGGGAGTGGCTCATAAATGATAGAGTCAAGGCACTGCTATGTGCTGGCAGTGTTTTAGTATTGGCGACAGGACCACTATCATTCTGATCATGTGACAGATGAGCTTCGCCAGAAATGCCCAGGACTCTGTTAAACAAGGTTGTTGACTGGGGACACAGGCAGTGTTCCTATTACTCTGGTTAGTGTTAGTAATGCCTGCAGTAGTTCAATGATACAATTCCAGCATTACCTCTTTACACGTTTGGCTCTAGGTAATTTATGGATAGTACCAAGTGATACATCCCATAGCTATGGACTCAGGAACTACTCCTAGACAGTTTCTTAGCAATATATGTGAAGCAATTTCATAGTATACTTTGATTTAAGATAGAACCTTATTCAAGTCTGCTACTTTACAACTAGAATCTTTTGTGCGTGTGTACGTGTGTGTGTGCAATCAATGAAGAACCACCTAAAAGCAGTCTCACACAAGTTATTTATAACTTCCTAGCTTTTTTTCTGTCCCTTCTCAATTAAGTATAATAGTCACAATGGAACAGAGTCTGATGCCCTTACATACGCTTTTTTTGCTCTGCATCACCCTTAGGATTGCCTGAGCCTGTCCCAGTTTACCTGATCTCCTGGGTATTGTTTACTAAGAAAAGGCCTCTTGTGAAGAACTCTCTATTTTTCTTCCCCTTCCTCCCCTGAGCACTCTGTCAGATTAAACCCCAGTAGACTTCCTGTACTGGAGGGAGCAGGAGACTGTCATTAAGATTAAGCACAAGGAGGCATTAGACACCGAGCAAGGATAATTTTAGGGCCCTTTTTTGCCAAAAAAAGGTTAAAAAAGTTCTCGTGGGCTCTGACTGGCTTTTTTGTCTTCAGTTGAAACATAGGGCTGGCATCACCTTACCTTCTAACCTTTATCACTCTCTCGAGTGCTATTTACATCTGCACAGGAGCTATTACCTCTTCTTTATACTCTGTGGTGAAAATAGCCTCTACAGTTAATGTTCTATCATTACCAGAGATAGTTAATTTAACCGAAAGACGTTTGCACAAAGTACCCACTTAGTTTGAGCTTTCCTCCATTTCCCAGATGCTCCAAACACAACTTCTAGATGCAGAGGGAGGTTCGTGTGATCCTCAAGGAGAAAGTGCTGTGACCTGAGCACCTATACAGCTGCTCATATCAGTCTGGCTGCAGCAGACTGCCTGAAGTGCTCAGGCAGCAGTAGCCCCCATTGAGCTGCTGCCTTTCCCAAGGATTTTGCAGGCCGAGCCATGCTGCAGCCTGCGCACAGATCTTGCTGTGTAAATCCTAAATGTCAGAAAGCAATTGGTCCCCTGCACACGTGGCAGTAAGTGATTAGTTGTAGGTCCCAGCACATTACAGGGGATGGCTGTCGCGCACATAGTGCTGTGCTACAGATAAGCCAAGATCTGCAAAGCTAAGAACAATCAGTGACAGTCAAGCAAGGTCTTTCCTAACCTCATTTAAATGTTTATTTGGCGTGTAAATGCTCTTCAACATTAAAAGAAGTTAAAAGTTAGGAACCAGTGTAACCTTTGGAGTGAAATTAAAAATTCACGTGGCACATAGGTAGCTAAGAGAATATTGTATGAGCTACCCTTGAGCACTTAAAAAAAATCAGGTCTTGCAGGATAGACTTCTTAAATCTCTCTTCTCGTAAAGGTGAATGGATTTATCAATTGCTGCAAAGAACAGCTCTAAATATTAGAAGAGTTTCTAGGAAAAAAAAAAAAGATAAAAAAGCATCCAAATTATTTTAACCTCAAATGAAATAATTTGAGTTTCTAGGTGGGGATTTTATTTTATTTGTTTGTTTGGTTGGTTGGTTTTTTTTTTAATTTGGGAAGGGGGGCATTAAATGAGTCGAGTAATGATTGCTAGGAAACACTAATCCTGATAGGACCTATTTTGCCATATGGGGAAACAGGTGTTTGCCAAGGGCAGAAAACAATATGGGGCAAGAAAATCTTTAATGGCTTTTACATGCATGAGTAAGTGTGGGCCAGGTGGATCAGCAAAACATTTAAACATACTAATGGTGGCAAAAGACCCTGGGCTAACAACATACAGTATTTCTAAGCTGAAATATATTGCTGTATTATGTCCATATTGAGCCCTTCAGTGTTTGCTGTCATGATGAGCAAGAGTGTCAAAATGCCAATTTCAAATGAGGTCTTGAATGTTACAGTTACACCAATCCCAAACATGACAACAGCATCATATAGAAAGAATACTAAAGAATATATATTCTGTGCAAATTACAGGCAGAAAAATATCAAGCATTATGTTTTACAATGAAGTGAGTAGTCTTTGTCTATAGCAAAGGTGATATTCCTTTCCAGGGCAGATTGTTTATTGCATTTCCATAATTAGCTAAATGAACAATGATTTATTGACTCTGCAAAGATTTTTTTGAATATTCTTTTTTTTCCTTTTTTTGCTGCTTTTACTATGATATGAATGTAAAAAATGTTAGAAATGCCAATTAGGATCACTTGCTTCATCTATTTGCTCATTTTACAAATAGTTTATATTCTACTTTCCACACCTAACTAATATGCAATCAACTTGGAAGCAAGAGGCAGATTTTGACCTAGCTAAATTTTGCTAAGTAAGATTCTTGTAGAAGACCACAAAGTTATTTCCATTGAAAAAGAAAGGCTGCTCATCATAGAAAAATAGCTGGAGAAAAGCAGCCTCTCTCCTTATTAAACACATCTAAAATAATTTAATACAGATAGAATGAAATTAATAATGACACACAAGTCATTTCTTTGCATATAGAGAGAAGTCTCATCTACCCAGTCAACAATCTCTATAGCAGCTATTTCCTAACCCAGAAAGTAATAAGCTATTTATTTCCTGTCCAAATGTGGCTTAGTATGCCTGGAAAGAAGAAAAATAGAATTCCACGTAGGTGATAACAATTACCATTAACATTTCCTGTGCAGGGAAATAAACTGATTTTTTTTTGGTCAAAAACACTGTGTGTTCTTTACACTCACTTCTATTGTACACTTATGAAGGCTGCATGGCTTTTATTTCAAAACAGATGGGAATGGACAAAAAAAAGTTCCCTCATTCTTATTTCTCTTCTATCACAGAAATCTATCTACTCACTGAAATCTCATTCCCGCCTTGATTTAGATACCCTTTGCCAACTTCTTGCAGAATTTCTCACTACTCTATGTGAGCAGCAAAATTGGGATAATAGGAAAAGGCAAAGCTGAGTTTAAAACATTTCATAAAGGACATGGGAGGCAGGAAAGGGCAGTGATAAAAAATGCTGAGTCACCCCAGAAGTAAGACTATTTGTGATTCAAGAAAACAATATAAAATGAAACATTTAGATCTCCTACCAAGATCCAGATGGGACTCACTAACTGTGGAGATTGGTGACAGTGAAGCTAGGTAGACAAAATTGACCTGCAAATGTACTTTCAAAGGCAAACAGCTGTGTGAGGTTAAAAACAACAACAAAAACCCCCGAGCACAAACTCAAACAGAAGATTTCTCTCCCAACACATACTGATTCCAACTCAACACAAATTAGACAAAGCTTTCCTGTGGAGCTTCCTCCTGCTTTCGTCCTTTACCTGCTATTGGCTGGATTAAGGACATGTGTAGTGATCAATGGGATGCTAACATTCTGCTTTCCATCTAGAAAATAAAGATGATGTCATGTCCAGGAAAGAAAATCCCTAGTGACAAATGAATATACCTGAACCAGACAAGCTTATTCCCATTTAATAATTTATAACACACCACTTTGTCAATAATGAGGATTGTTAAATTAAACCAAAGAGAAGTGTTATTTCACGAAATCTGAATTTATTTTACAATTTAAATCTTGGAATGCAGGATTAACGGCACGCAGACAGTACAGGCAAGGGTTGTCAGGTTCCTCATACTAGCAATGAGTGCTCCCTTTCTCTGCTAGGTAGAAAGTTTCTGGAGTATGTTTACACATTTTTTTGAGGTGAAAATGGCTACAACTTGTGATCTGGCCATGGAGCACAATCCAATCCCAAGCAGGTGAGCTATGACATGAGCATTCCTAGATGTTATCTGGGATGTTAAATTCAAATAGGTTTTCAATCTCTCAATAGGAGATAAGAATGTAAGACCAGATTTAAAGAAATAACAATCACTCAGTGGACAATTCTCCTAATAATTCTTATGTATGGCTATTTCGTGCAATCAGGCTGACTGGTTAGTTTTTTCCAAAAGTGACAAAGGGTGTTCCTTCTGAATATGCTACCAGGTCCTGTTGAAATGAGTCTGCAACTGGTCTCTGTTATGTCAATATATAGCTGCAGTGTTCTGCCCTTCAAATAGAAATAGACACCTTCAACTACACCGGAAATAAAATATCAGAATAGGTTATAGTGGTCCAAGGAACAGTGGAACAAAACTAAGAAAAAAACCCACGGCAAACCAATAACCCAAAACAAACAAAAAAAATTAAAGAAAAGCATCCTTTGCTTTATTTTTTTCCTCTTATCAGAGAAAGACTGCATCATACACCTTCAGCTGTGACAAATTTTTTTTCATGTCCTATTAATAGGTACAAGCTCAAATCAAAGACTAAGATCATGCTGCGGTGACCAGCAGCACTCATTCTCAAATAGCTAGGTCAGAGAAAATAGGTCAGAGTTTTCTTTTCCCTAACCTCCAACTTGTACCTCAGTGAAAAGCCCCTTTCTCCTAATGGAAAGTTCTTTTACTTTTAGTGGAGATTTAGCCAAGAGAGAAGTATCCCAGGGTTGAAAGAAAGTGGGAATGTGAACAATCAGTTTAAAGGAAAAGAACACACACACAAAAAGAGGCCATGGGAAGCAGGACCAGTGGATGAAGGGGGCTGCGCTGGGACAAAAGAGAAAGGAGCAATGCTCACCTTGCAGAATCTCCAGCAGTGGAAGCTACTGCCTTTTGGTGCAGGTTCTAGAAGGGGAGCACCACAGTAAAAATAGCTAGGAATAATTAATTAAGGACAGTGGTTTCTGGCAGTCATGAGCTCACCCTATTCTATAGTTTACATTCTCATTGAAGTTACCTCTGCATGGTGATGTCCTGTTCTGTGGTTAAGTATCATTCTCAAATTTTTAAAGAACATCCACTGCTTCACCTGTTGTCAAAATAAAACTCAAGTATATTCCACTTAAGAATTCTATAAATTTTAACTGGCTAGTAAATAGCCATGATGTACCTAAGCATTTTCTGGCATAATTATGCTAAAGTTTATGATAAACCTGAAATATCTGCAAGGTTTCTTAGAAAGGCTGGCTTTGTTGTTTGTGGAGTTCCCAGCTACATCCCATCTTAGCATCTATATTTGATAAATACAGTTGTGATAACATCTGTTTAATGCTATCCTTTCTATAATTTACTGTTTACTCAAGAACAATTGATTGATTATTCTGTTTGCATCCTGTTCACCCTCCTTCATAGCTGTAATATTTGGAATGATACATATAAATCAATGTGATTTAAATTACTCATATTATTATTGTCTAAGCATGCACAATTTCAATTAATTCATAATGAGTATTTCCATCTGACTAAGTCATAACAGTGTGTACTGGAATATTGTATGGAGTCAATGGAGTTGCTGTTTAACCAGAAATTCTCTCCAGTCTGTAAAATAGGTACAGGAAGATTTCATGAGATACAACATGAACCTGTTCTTACTACACAATATCATGAGGGTGAAACAGTAAATAGTCTTCTTTTAGAAGACCACATTTTCAGATTTTTGTTTATTAGTACTGCATGTTTAAACATGAATCACTGTGGAAAAAGAAATACAGAGAAGGAATCAAAAAATCAAGGTAAGAAATGTTTTCTCCCATATTTCTGTGCTTTTTTGATTACCAAATAAAAAACAATTCAAATGCACGTAGAGTGTTTTGGTATAGTAGCAAATGGTTAGACAGAAAGCATATGTTCTAGAATATTAACAGAAATAATTGTCAATATGAGTATCATGATGAATAAGATTTCTGTTTGTACAAGAAACGTGCTCAGATGAATGTCTGATTTTTGTGCTCTTGCTGAGATACTAGAGCACTTTTCAATTAAAGTAATCAATACCAGGCAGGAAATGGCAACGCTTCTAAAAACATTAATCAAAGGTTAGATAAACAAAATGAGCTTTGCTGGAAATGGTACTCATCTAATATTTAAAAAAGACTTGTAGATGTGGCACTTAGGGACGTGGTTTAGTGGTGGATTTGGCAGTATGGGTTAACAGTTGGACTCAGTGATCTTAAAGGTCTTTTCCAACCTGAATGATTCCATGGTTCCAATCCATCTGAATCACTAATTCTATAATATTGTGCTATGACTCACTTCAGTACGACTACAGGAATCAATTAGCATAATGTCATCACAGCTCTTCCTTCTCTTCTTTAGCTGACATTTCAGATTTTTAATTGACTCCTGTGCGGTAGATGGCACACATAATCCTCTGTAGGCTGGAAGCACCAGTTTCTCAATGAGAAGCTGAACCCTAAGCTGCCTAATGGCCCTTGTCACTCTAGCAGGTAATTAAAAGTCTTCCCACTTTGGAACTTAGCCAGTTCCAGACAGAATGCTCCACTTGTAAAATGAGGAATAAAGCTCATACTTTGAAGGAGGAATAATAATATTTTGCAATCACATAATGTCTTTTCTTCAGGGATTTAAAGTAAATTAATAGGCATTAATTAATAGAACCTTGTAAATTCCCTAGAAAATACTTGTGCTTCTCATTATAAAAGAGGACAAAAAGGAATTCAATACCTCAATTTCCACAAGATCGTTCGTTCTGGATGCCTCAGCACTGGTGAATTTAGTTGGATTACTATGTTGGAGGAACACAGCTGAGCATTTCTGGTCCTACATAACCAAGATTTTTTTCATACTCAGCATCTGTGGAAGTCAGATTTTGGTTAAGAGACAGAAAATTGAAAATTAACCTGGTGCCAGGCAAAACTTTTTTGCTAATGAAGATAAACCAATAAAGCGATTATACTGTAATAATGTTAAACATACATGTAAACACATTTTTAATTCATTTTGGGACACTTAAAATTATCTTTGTACTCAAAGCGTTTGAAGAAAATCATATTTTAATGTTTTGACTGGTCATCTGATCAAGATATGTGTTCCAGTAATTCAGAAGAATTCTGTGAAAATTTTCTATTCTACCACACTGGGATGAGTCTCAGCTATTACCAGAAACAACATTCATGACTATAAAGCAACAAATATAAGTACTCTACAGTGAAGCTTCAATAACTACAGTCATAGTTTAATTTTTTTAAAATGTTTTTCAGTTGTTCTTTAGGTAAAAAATTCAATCTTTTTTTTTAAATGACCTATCTGCTTTATGAATGTATAAAACCCAAAAGATTGCAAAGACAAGTTATTTTGTCAATACAGTAGCAATCAGTATGTGCATCTCTTTTAAGAACATGGCTTTTTGAAGAAAAATAAAATAAATGAAGCTCAAAGCAGTTTAGCACAGATGTAATCTTTATCTCTATGGTACAGAATTTTTAAGTCTAATAGGGTTGTAAAAAAGTGCTTTAAAAGAGACTGGAAGCCTTCTGAATGGACAATTTTTGTTCAGGATGTATGCATTGTACGAGTCATAAGCCATCATCCCTGAAAGGGCCTTCTCTCCCCAGCACTGTTTTTTCTCTACTTTTTTCCTCCACCTTTGCAAGGAAAGCAATGAAATAGGGATAAAGTTTTTCTAATATGAAGCATTTGAGTGTTTTTCTACAAACATTTACAAAAAATCTTCAAATTTTAATTCAAAAGGCTTGCAACTGGAAAAATTTTGGAAGATGTTCTGTCAAATGCATGTACAAAAGCATACAAGCTTTTTGGTCAAAGAAGATGACAAACACGTTTTAAAGTGTGTGATTATTATCTCCTAACAATAATTACCTAGGTTAATAAGCTATTAGAAAATGAAATAGCTTCTATTTAATGTGGTAAGTTTAAATATGATTAATAGTAATAGGACACATTTCACCATGGAAAACTACCACTACTAATTAAAGAAATCATTTAGGCATTATGATTAATGGCTTTCCATAACTAGTTCATAAATAACAAAAGTCAAGTTGTAAAGTTATTCAAAAGAAAACAGTTTATTTCTTTCATTTTAGCTTCTTTGAAATCAAGTTAGGAAAAACAAAAAATCAATTCCCACACTATTTTTACATGGTTTAATAAAGAAATCTTTCTGACATTTGACAGGAGTTCAAACTCTTATTAAGAAAAAGAAATCTCTCAGAAAGAAATCTTTCACTAAATGTAAAAGCAAAATATTAGGGAAATGTAAGAAATTGGTGCTGAAAAAAACAGCAAGTAGGTATATACTGTATAATCATTAACCTGACCATACATTTATATTTGAAGTTTTGAAAAGGAATGGAAGTTCCTTCTTATGAGTGGGAACAAATGAACAGCTTGCTTCTGAAAGACAGAAGCCATTTGTCCTCTTACTCTATTCTTTTGCTAATTTTATCCTGACTTGAAGCTTACCTGATTAAGTCAGTAAAATTGCAGAAAACCAACCCAGGAAAAAGGGCTTTTCTGTTTTAAGGAGTATGTGCTTGTTCCTTTGCCAGTTTAGAAAATTTAATTAACTACTTTATGTTCACCTAAGCTTCAGAAAATTGGTTTATGACATAGAGTAGGAAAAAAAAAACCTGCAATCCGGAATTTGGGGATGAGATCTTCTGATGGAAGTAAGCTGTCCATTCAGTTGTAATAGGAAATAGCACGCTGATAACGCATACTCTTTTTTCTCAATAGGTTATGGAAGGAAGAATAAGAAAACCTTCCTAAACAGATTAGGTCACTCATTCCTTCCCTTACATTCTTTTTTGTTCCTGTTTTAAATTTAACTCATAGAGGCAAAAGACCTGTGGTAAACACTGTCAGAAGCAACCAAGTTGATAAGCATCAGGGGAAGTAATCTTTAAGTGCAAATATCACTCTCACCAGGAAACCATTGTGAACAGGCAACAAAAAACTATTACTACTACCGTGGAGCGATATTTATTTGTTACTATTATTTTAGTGTGTAATGAATTGCCTTTTGTATTTCAGAGGTTAGCAGTTTTAAAAGAGGAAATTCTTTCAATTGTGCATAACTGAATTCATGATCTAGCCTGCAGTGTAGAAAGCAAATAGAAGGCTTCAATTCACACATAGAATTTTTGTGATTCCATGGTCCTGTCTCAGAACAATTCTTTTAAAGCTTACCTGGTTTTAATATTTGTGTATTTGGCGCACTTTTGAGTTGTTGATTTTAGACTGTTGTTTGGTTGGGGGTTTTTTTTCAACTGATTCTATGTTTTTTTATGAGAACAAATGAGATTTAACTGTATTTATTCAGATTACAGAAATTAAAATTTGTTTTATAGATCAGTGTAGGACAGTTCACTACAAATTTGCCATACTAAGTTTGGGGTCATTTCCAAGCCAGATTAAAAAAAAACCTAGCACAATCTCTGTTAGAACTTACCACAAACAGGACTGGAAAAAGAACAGGAATGTTGATGGTGATGCTAGTTCTGCTGCTATTTTTTTCCCCTCACGTTTCCTTTAGTGCCTTGGGTTTGGCATGCTTTTGCCAGCCCTGCTCAAGAGGTGCTCTGTGCATGGACTAAGCCTTTTCTGCCAGGACTTTGTCCACACTCTCCCCAGCCATACTTGCCTAGGGTCTGTGCCCTCCCACACCCTTCCTAGAACAGATGTCTCTTGTAAATGGACTAGAGATCCTTCCTCATTAGTTAAGCACTCACATTTTGGTGTGAGGAGCAGGGAATAGGGCTTTGATTTAATTTCTCAAACTTAGTCTGCCATTTTTTCATAACCTCTTTGATGTTGGGCTTTGAGGATTTGAACCTCGTATTTTCAAAGGCATGTCTGAACACATTTCTATTTGCAAAGGCACCCACTCAAGTCTTCATGGTTTTTTTTTTTGCACTCAAAGTAATAAAGCTGCCTGTTGCATATTTGAAGCAAGCAAATGGGAAATGAGGGACTAAAGCATCCTCCTACTGCTCACCTCTAAAGGCCCACACTTCACTGCCAAGCTGACACATTCACACTGTGCAGTCATTGCAATAGTGCACCTATTGTGTCCATGTTTTCTAACTGACATTGACCTAAGTGACCATTTACTGTGCACTGTGTATATTTGCAGATGCTCATATATAATATGAAAGAATAGAATTAAATGGAATTTTTGCTGATTCTTAAAGAAAAGTGAAGTACTTTTTTGTAATTACTGATTTTGAGGTAAGTTCTGCGATGGTTGTATTGACTCATTGTGAATTCTTGAAAAATGTAGGTTGTCTTCTGTGTGTGGTTCTTATTGGATTTTATAGGACTGAAATTCTGACATTGCCATGTGGTGCAATTTAGGTAGTGTGAAAGTTATTTGGAGGCTGGCTTTTCAAAGTGGTAGTTTCATTTTACCTTCTGTGTGGACTTAAGCAACTTACAGCTCATTCATCTTTTGGTCTTACTCACACAGAATGAAAAGGACATTGACAAGTGTGAAGGCTGGAAGAGCTTTAGTATTTTCTTATGTTTCACTAAGGCTTGTTCAAATGCAATCATTGCAAGAAAAATAGGACACCATTAAAAGCTTGCATTTAGAAGGTGCATTTTTTTAGTATTATTATAGTATTCCAATAGGAATTTGTGAAATTAAACAGCGAAGAATCATGATCTCTACTCAACAACATTTCAAACATTATACATATTAAATTCATGTACATTCCTGCTACTATTCACTTCTCGCACCACACAGTCAGTTCTCTCTTTGGCCAAATGAGAAAAAAGCCAATAAAACTGTAAAAGAGAGAAGGTGACAGTCATTATGCTTTCTGCTTATGTTAAAGTAGCTGTTATACTGCAGCATATCTCATATATTTTTAATCTTCCTTTATGAAGGTATGTAATTTTCTGTGATCTTGAAATACACATCTTCTTCTTTGCTACTTCAAATCTACTGAAGACAGCAGTTAGCTGTTAACTTTCCCTCTTCGCTGATTGTTTTTTTGTTCCATAAAAGATCCATTCAGGAGCTCATGTTAGGTGTGAGGCATGATTTTTATAGCAAAGTTGGTCTCAATCTTGCACATAGAAATTCTGAGTCACGTAACATTGCAATGAAGGACTGTTTGAAAAGAGAGTGCAAAAATTGCTGAGCAGAAGAATCACGTATTTTCAAACATGTAGATATTCCCAAAATTCTGATGTTCTTCAAGTGCTCATGCTTTTTAAGGTTGATGTCTCATAAATCATTCTACTTTTGCACAATAAACTGTTTTGCTCCACAGCTAATTTAGCTGGAGGGTTTTTTGTTGTTTCTTCTTTTTTTTTTATTGCCTACTATTTGATAATTTGCTTCATTTATACCAGCAATTAGGTGGTTTTAAATCTAGCACTTATGTAGCAGACCTGTACTACAGACCAGATATTGCCCAGAAATTTTGCAATCTGTGTGGACTGCTAGTTTCTTAGGTTGTCTGTGTGCACACTCATGTACCTGGTCTCTGGCTAGGATAGAGTTAATCTTCATCATAGAGGCCAGCATGGGAGTATGTTTTAGATTTGTGCTGAAAACAGTGTTGAAAACACAAGGATGTTTTTGTTATTGCTGAGAAGTGCTTGCACAGCATCAGGGCCTTTTTTGCCTTTCACACCACCCCAGCAGCAAACAGGCTGTTGGTACACAAGAATCTGGGAGGGGGCAGTGCTAGGAGAGCTGATCCCAGCTGACCATACTTCCATACCATGTGATATCATGCTCAGCATGTGAGGTGGGAGGAAGAAGCAGGAAGCAGGGGGCATTTGGAGTTGGGATGTTTGCCTTCCCAAGCCACCATTATGCGTGAAGGAGGCCTGTTTTCCTCATGAGTTACATGAGCAATCCGCTCTGCAGGAAATGCTGACCATCTCAGTACATTATGATGATACTAAGTAAAAGTGAGCTACCCCTCATAAAGAACCTGGGCACCAACTGGATGAATAAGTGTTTGTGCTCAGGGAGAGAGAGAACTGGCTATCAATCACAGGAATTTCCCCCAGTCAGGGACACGCTGTTCTCCCAAGGCAACCGCATTGTCTGTATAACTCAAAACCTCTGTTAACAATTACTTAATCACATATGCTATGCCTTAACTCCCTCTGTGGCAACTTCCTAGGTCAATATATAGTGTTTGGATGACCATGGATTATGGTAATGATCATGCCACTCTTACCTGTCCTGCTGTTACAGAATCAAAATTGCTGCAGCCCAAAGGCTGCTTTCAGCTGATGGACTTCAGAGTCCGACTGGTGCAAGAAACAGGAATAATCCTGTGCCAAGTCAGGCAGCTGTTTGCACAGTCATGATTTTGCCTTTGTGATCTTTCTTTCTCTATCCAGTATGTCCTATAAGCTTTCACTGAAAGGCCTCTCCTCTCTTCACTTAGCATTCTTTCCAATAAGGTAAGAAAGGAAAGCTCACAGTGACAAGGAACAGGAGTTGAAATCAGGGGTACTTGTTTGTAATTTGATCCCATATTGTACAAGAGTCTCAAGCTCTCAGTAACATAATTAACACACAGTAGGATGGACCCAGTATAACAAACAGGCTGGCACTCATAGCTTTGTCAGAAAAAGTATTTAGGTTGCCATCTGTACACTTCCCCCCTCCCCTGTCACCTGTTTTCCATTTTTCTGTGAGTCCCAGACCCAATAGTTTCAAGTACATCATAAACAAAGAGAAATCATCAAGTAACAAGAAAACATTTATTCTCCAAGCTTCAGTGTCTTTTACTTTTCATGCAATACCATAGTGAGCCTGTTGCCACCCTCTAAAATATTCCTAATATTAAATGACAGTATGAAAACTAGCAGGGGATAAAATTGACAAAATGACATTATATATAGAGAAATTCAGCACAGAAAAAGGCTTCATAGTAAGTGGCATAACACTGCCTTCCCTGGACCTAACACTAAAAATGGGATTAAACAGAGAAAGGTTTTTTTCACAATCTAAATTATGTAGGAGTATCCCCACATCAGGAAGATTATTGCTTCCCTGCACAACACTGAGCTGACACAAATGAGTTTCCAGTGATCAGTTCCCAAGAGTCTTAGGCACCCACTGGCATTGGTAACATTGGGGTCTGGATTATAGCAGTTTTACTAAAATCCATGCAGGGTTTCTCTTTTGCTTTTAACTCAAATTCAAAGTAAATAATTATCAGAGGTACCATCAGTAGGATCCAGGTCACAGAAGGGCGACAAGAAACAAAAAGGATGAAGACATTTTTTCCCTCAGACTCAGTGGCATAAAAGCATTTGCTGTTGCTCAAGTCCCCTCCTTTTCCAAAGCAACCTGTCCTCCTGTCGTCATAGGCAGCCTGGTGCTTAATCCCCATGAACAGCCGTGCCCTTGCCTCTCCATGGATATATTTTCTGCCCACAAGGTCTCACCCCATCCCTTTGGTACATTCTACCCCACTCAGAGTGACCTTCCTGGAAATAACATCTGCTAGGGAGTAGGGAGCTCTTTTACAGTAGGACCCAGAAATGTGGATCTGGGTCTGATGAAACTGGTGCAGACACCAGTAGCATTATCTTCCAGGGGAAACTTGTTGAGTGGGGCTCCAACAGGGGTGGCACTGAAATGAGTCAAGGAAGCCACCCTTACTGATCATTTTGGAGCTCTTTAAGACAAATGACTGCCTTACAATCAGGATTTAGGTGTCAGCTGTGGGATCACCAGCCTGCTTCCACTCTGTGCACTGTGTCTGCATTGTAATCAAAGATTAAATGTGAAGAACACCTTTGCTTGACCTCCTCGGGCTTCTGAGCAGCACAGTTTCCAAAAACTCATGGAATATTAAGCACTGTATATTTGAAGAAATTTATATGGAAACCTATGGAAAAATAGAGTTGGGAAGGACTGGCATATTCAAGCAAAAAATAAAGGAAAGTACTGTCAGTATGGATTACAAGAAAAGAGGGAATGACAAATATGCAGGATATATAAGAGAAAGAACATGATTTCATATATGCTTGTCTAATGTCCAGGCAGGGAATTTAACTGAGATATAAAATGTTAAACAAACAATTTAATATATATTAAACCAGAATTAGAAAAAGCCAAACCATCATATTTGTATCTACTTTGTGTGCGGATGTCTTCTGAAGGTACAAAAGTAGCCGAGACAAAAAAGTAGCCGACAAAAGTCCTCGGCTTAAAAGGTTTTGGAAAGTCACGTGTGGGTTGGGATGGGCTGACCATTTGGCTTGGCATTTAGCATACTCCATTACTGTTGTGACAAGACTGCTGTATCCTGCAGGTTGTCTGGGAAAAGATGTGATGTTAGGGCTTTTTCCTTCCTATATTAAAAATCATGTAATTAAAACACTTCCCTGGTGTTTTGCCAATTTATTCCATGCTTTCCTATGTATGAATGACTACATTCAATTCTCATTTTTATGTCTCTTATGTTTCAGTGCATGTGCAGAGGATCATTGTGCTGATTCCAGAGATGAGCTATATAGTTTGTTCTTATTTAAAAATACTTTTACTTAAATTTTTAATGCAAACAAAATGCGGACACATAAGCAAATTCTGGTCAAGATAATGAAAAAGAAATCCTTCAGGGCAGCAAAAAAACCCAAACTTGCATAATGAAATACAGAAGGCAAAAAGAGTGAAGAAGTAAACCGCAATACCTAAGGGTTGTAATAGTCTGCTAAATCTGATTTCTTAAAATGAAATAACGGTAGTGAGAAAGAGAACCTAAAAGCACAGAGATAATGAAAGTTTGAGCTTCTCAAATAGGAATAGTGTGCATTTAGCTCTTAGAAAAAAACATTTATATAGCTGCTTTAGTTGCAAATAAGATTCAATGATATCTTGTAAAATTTCATCAGAAGGTTATGTCAATTATAGCTTCTTTATTGGTAACTGGCAGAAAGGTTTTCTTCCAACACACCCATAAAGAGCCAAGAACTCTATGCACACAGTAAAAACTAATACTAACAAAATACAGCTAGACTTGTTCTTCTGATATTTTTATGCCTAGTAATGGTGACTTACATGGAAAAAGAAATTATTGTTGGCATATGTGAATGGAAACGGATACAATAACTGGGTCATCTCCAAGACAGAACTTTAACAGTTAACGTGAAAATCTTGCTGTACAAACTTATTAGCACAAACTTGCAAGCATTCACCTACATGAATATTTATACACCAATTTTCTATGGTCAATATCTATAAATTCAACAGTATTTTACTATTTAGTATGGAAGGAACTGGAGGATTTTGCCATGGAATACCAATGTAGAGCACACAGGCTCGGTGACTTCCCAACACAGACCTGTGTTCAGGTTAATGTGTTGAGCGCAAAGGGTTCTGGTGAATGGAGCAACATCAAACTGGTGACCTGTCACTAGTGGGGTTCTGCAGGGCTCCATCCTCAGCCCTTTGCTCTTCAGTGCCATTGTAAATGACTTGGAAACAAGTCTGGAAGATGGTACAAAACTGTTGACTCACTCCAAGGCAGGAAGACCCTGAAGAGACCTCAACAAATCATAGTGCTGGGCAATCACCAACCATATGAAATTCAATGGGAGAAAGTGCTGGATTCTGAACCTGGGATGAGGCAACCCTGGATGTACAGACAGACTGGGAAATGAAATGTTAAAAGCAGAATGAAATGATAAATGAAGAAAGGGACCTGGGGGTCCTGGTCAATGGAAAGTTGAACATGAGCCAGCAGTGCCCTGGCAGCCAGCAGGGCCAGCCCTGTCCTGGGGGGCATCAGGCACAGCATGGCCAGCCGGGCAAGGGAGGGGATTGTCTTGCTCTGCTCTGCTCTGGGGCAGCCTCACCTCCAGTGCTGGGGACAGTTTTGGGTGCCACAATATAAAAAAGCCATTAAGCTATTAGAGAATGTCCCAAGGAAGGCCATGAGGCTGGTGAAGGGCCTTGAGGGGAAAACTGTATGAGGAGCAGCTGAGGTCACTTGGTCTGTTGAGCCTGGAGAAGAGGAGACTGAGGGGAGACTTCATTGCAGTCTGCAATTGTCTTATGAGAGGAACAGGAGGGGCAGACACCGATCTGTTCTTTGTGGTGA
This sequence comes from Vireo altiloquus, assembly GCA_013396875.1. NCBI lineage: Eukaryota > Metazoa > Chordata > Aves > Passeriformes > Vireonidae > Vireo > Vireo altiloquus. The sequence continues at coordinate 41,868 of VZRF01003385.1, read as the reverse complement.
CCAGTGACAGGACCTGAAGGAATGGCCTGAAGTTGTGTCAGGGGAGGTTTAAGCTGGATTTTAGAAACAGGTTCTTCACCCATGGAGTGGTTGGGCACTAGAACAGTCTGCCCAGGGAAGCGGTCACAGCATCAACACTGCCAGAGTTCAAGAAGCATTTGAAAATTATTCTCGGGTACATGGTGTGATTCTTGAGGTGCCTTGCACAGGGTCAGGAATTATCCTCCGCGATCCATGTGGGTGTCTTCAACTCAGCTTATGCTGTGATTCTTTAATTCTCGAACTTAACTTTCTTCATTCAGCGAAAAGGCTCTAGCCAGTCCCAAATATACCTCTGTCATTCCACAAAAGGTAGTTTATATGTGGAGAGGCAGGGTGGGGATTTGGCATTTGGCCATGGTCAACTCACTACAATTTGTTAGTACTTATGTTAGTATGAATACTACATAAATGCATTTGTTAAATTATTTGCTCATCTTNTCAGGGGAGGTTTAAGCTGGATTTTAGAAACAGGTTCTTCACCCATGGAGTGGTTGGGCACTAGAACAGTCTGCCCAGGGAAGCGGTCACAGCATCAACACTGCCAGAGTTCAAGAAGCATTTGAAAATTATTCTCGGGTACATGGTGTGATTCTTGAGGTGCCTTGCACAGGGTCAGGAATTATCCTCTGCGATCCATGTGGGTGTCTTCAACTCAGCTTATGCTGTGATTCTGTAATTCTCTAACTTAACTTTCTTCATTCAGCGAAAAGGCTCTAGCCAGTAGTCCCAAATATACTTCTGTCATTCCTCAAAAGGTAGTTTATATGTGGAGAGGCAGGGTGGGGATTTGGCATTTGGCCATGGTCAACTCACTACAATTTGTTAGTACTTATGTTAGTATGAATACTACATAAATGCATTTTTTAAATTATTTGCTCATCTTTTGCTCTTAAGCATCACAGTTAGTGTTTTCAAGAAGCATCTGAAAATCTAGAGACAGCCTGAAGACTCTGATGGAAACTGTTTGGGGATTTTTTTGTAATGAATCATAAGATTTTTATTAGGAGTTTACATTATCTTTTTTATCATCAGACCTAGTAATACTGTTATATAAAATTATATAATTTCTACTTTGAGGGCTCCACTAATCCGTGTTTCCTGAAATCTTATTTGCAGTTAAATTACATTTTTCTAAGACAGTTTCCTTGTCTTTATCCAGGGAGAGTTTTGTTTCCCATATGGCTTATAGGATTTAACCTAACTTAAAATTTCNTTATATGTGGAGAGGCAGGGTGGGGATTTGGCATTTGGCCATGGTCAACTCACTACAATTTGTTAGTACTTATGTTAGTATGAATACTACATAAATGCATTTGTTAAATTATTTGCTCATCTTTTGCTCTTAAGCATCACAGTTAGCATTTTCAAGAAGCATCTGTAAATCTAGAAATTTGAGACAGCCTGAAGACTGATGGAAACTGTTTGGGGATTGTTTTGTAATGAATCATAAGATTTTTATTAGGAGTTTACATTATCTTTTTTATCATCAGACCTAGTAATACTGTTATATAAAATTATATAATTTCTACTTGAGGGCTCCACTAATCCGTGTTTCCTGAAATCTTATTTGCAGTTAAATTACATTTTTCTAAGACAGTTTCCTTGTCTTTATCCAGGGAGAGTTTTGTTTCCCATATGGCTTATAGGATTTAACCTAACTTAAAATTTCATAGCTCCTTAATTTCCCTCTACTGGATAAAATAGGAAAAAATTACTTCAGAAATAATAGTAAATTAAGTGATTATAAGTATTTTCTAGTGGTTTTATGAGAAGATGTCTCTGCTCATCTCTTCATTTTTTCCTCAAACAAGACAAAATACATGTAAAGGTCAAATGTACAAGGCATTCAAACATCACTGTTGAACTTCAATTGTCTTTTGGAACTGTCTGCTGAGCCAAAATAAGCTCTACCATCTACTACAGATTAATCAGTTATTATATATATACCAAGTGATTTCACGGGGGTCTTCATGTCCTGTTTAGTCCAATGCACTAAACTAATACAAATGTCATCCATTCATTTCTACTTCAACGTGGCATGTTGAATAGGTTTAGCAAAAATGATTGAATAGGTTTAGCAAAAAACACAAAAAAATCACTACTAAAACCCTAGGATAAATTGCTATTCCTTCTGTTAGGCTTGCTCATCTGTCGGAACTAGAGGGAGGAAAAAGATGGAGTTTACAAATGAAACAAGACTTTTTTTGTCTAAAATTTTAAGGACATAATCAACATCAACCCTTTTCCTGCAGACTCTAACTAAAAAAAACTTTGAATGAGATTATTTTCATAAAGCAACAATAATATTTTACAGCCCTTTCCATTAGCTATGCCTTATTGCTTACTTTACTGGCTTAAAGGCCAGTGTTTTGAAACCTTTTACTTTTTGTCACATCGTCAAATCATGACAAGTACTCAATACCAAGGCCACATCTACCTCAGTGTCTTGGAGTGACTTTTGTCTTAGAGTCACTATATTTCCTCCTCTATTTATTTCCTCCTCNAAAGGCCAGTGTTTTGAAACCTTTTACTTTTTGTCACATCGTCAAATCATGACGAGTACTCAATACCAAGGCCCCATCTACCTCAGCAACTACCATGTGCATGTANGAGTCACTATATTTCCTCCTCTATTTATTTCCTCCTCTATATATTTCCTCCTCTGCATTTGTCTCAAACCGGGACACTCAGCAACTACCATGTGCATATAAACAGAGATTTATAAAGAAAAATAGTTGACATTGAGGACCAATATGCACACTGCATGGAGGGGAGAGGGTGTGTAAAATTGACTCTGATGAGTCCATGGCCTGAATGTTCATTTGTGGATGCAGAGTACCAGGTGTGCTCCCATTGCATATCTGTGGTTTAGCATCATTCAAGATAAATACGCCTCATAAATTCCAAGATCACTCAACTTTAAAATCAAAATCATGTGAGTGTGAACCAGGAGAGTCGCAGCTAAAGGTGTCTCCAGATCCAAACCAGAATGCTAATGCAGATGCACTCAGAGTGGAAGGAATAAAAGCACTATGGCTTTCAGACAAGAGCAAGGTGAGTAGCAGTGTCTTCCAGCATTTTTCTGCTGAGGGATATCTCCACTTACTGGAAGGATCACCTTTAGAAGATAATATTTATGTTCATCTTCTCACTGTCATAAAGCCAGAATCAAAGATGCCTGTAAGTGAAATGCTCCATATACCACTCCTCTCCAAAGTGGTGGGTTTTAATGAATTAAATGTAGCAGCTATCTTTAACATAGGGATGTATCTGCTTCTTAGCAGGGTGTCTTCTTTGGCTGCTCGAATCATCCCTATGCTTATCCTGTCCTAATGCATCAAAAGGCACCATGGGTGCATTGCAAAAAAGCTTTCCATTATATATGATCACATTTTAAACTTCACATAGTAATACATTTTTTATGTAATTATCTCCTCTACTTATCCTAGCATTGTAGACCGTTTCTTCAGCTCAGTTTTGATGACACTGTATTTCATCTAATATGAATAAAACTTATGCCAATATATACTTTGTCTCAGCCTTATAACATTTTGAGACTCCTATATGCCATTAAACCTTATACTAAATGTGATGCCTCAGCTTTATTTAGATCTTCCTCTCCCTGAAATTTCTCTAATAGCTGTATTACACTTTTGTTCTACCAAGGAACAAGAATTTTTATTGCCTTTCAAGCAAATGGATTACAAATATTTTTATTAGCTTCTCTCATAGCTGCATTCACCTTATTAGTATTAAAAAAATCCGTGTCATCATTTGTGCATATCTTTTTCAGTAGCCTGTAAAAGTTCAGATTCAGTCCTAAGTGAAAATGTATGAAGTTTTATTTTAGTGAACAAGTTGACTTTTTCTTCTCAAACTCTCTTTTGAATAACTTTTCTAATGGAGGGAAGGGAAACCCCGCAGAAAAGCTTACAAATATTTGATTAATGGTTCTGCCCATCAGTCTGGCTTTCATGCATTGTGTCCTTGCATTTAAAAGAAGAATGAAATATGACATAAGGCAATGTAGTACCATGCTGTTAAATTGCTGCTTATATTCAGAGTATTTTTATACCTCTGCTCTTAGTGATATACGTACAGCCTAAAGAATGTCATAACATGCTCTGCTACTCAAAGTCGCCTGCCAGAAAATTGTTGCAGAATTCTGGACTCTTGCCATATCCTTTTGTGTATAAAGTCTGCCCTGAGAAAACATGTACAAATGGATGGAAATAAGGGTACTATAAACCCTTTTTCTATGCTACCCAGATCATCAATAGACACAATCTGGTTAAAAGATGTTACCTACCTATATTACTGTCAGTGTTGTCTGTGTTAGCCCATTATTTGAGAAAATCCCATTAGAAATTGTGCAGCAATAGTAACAAAAGAAGGAGTCTGGACACTTTTTCTTTAGGCAGCTGGATTGAGTAAAGAAGAATTTCCAATGTTGGCTTCACAGCAGCTACCTGAGTGTTAATTAAGAGCAAATAGTTTGGAAGAAAGAGCTGATATTGCTCTGTGCTATCAGAAAGATTCCTTTCCAAAACCCAAATTTTGCTTAAAAAAAAAATTAAACCCCCACATTTCAAAACAGATTGATAATTAGAACAGAACTTCATATTTCTATTGTTTGTGAAAGTTTTTCTCTTCACCTACCAATGTACATTAATGAAGAAAAAAATTCAAGAGACAATCTTTGAAAAATAAATCTAGATGCCACTGAATATTCTCTATATATACCCTTGAATTTTTACATAATTCATAGGCAAAATTTTTTCTAAAGAAATAATTAACATAAAATGTTTCCTCTAAATAATTACACCCTAACCAATGTCCAATACACCATTGAACAAAAATAAGCCTTATTTTCATTCTTTACAATTAAGACAGTTTAAATGTAGTTCTCAAATTGAGGAAGCCTCCTGGAACGCATTGGGCACACACAAACAGGAAAAAAATTCATTAAAGTTTTGAACAAATTCAGAGTAAAATTAAGCAGCTTGATTCAAAAATTTTTGAAGATAAGTGATGTAATTTTTTATTTTAGCAGAATTTTATAGCCAGTTTTCTCAGGAAAGCTCATGCAAACATCCTTGTCCAAGATGAGTCAGGCTGTGCTTCAGTGAAAATATTGCTTATATTGACTTATATGAATAAGTCATCCCATTAATATGGGCACAGGGACATACAGTTAGTAAATACACACTGACATCACCTTATGTGTGCAGAGAAGTTACCAACACAATTAATTTACATCGGAAACATAAAGGCACACAGAAGGTTATTTATTCATCCAAGTTCAGGGTGGATATCTGTGGACGAGATTGTTCCTCGCTATGAGACCTTCCTCTCTCTCTCTAATGTCCGGCAGAAAAGCAGAGTGTGTTTCACATAGATTCTGTTGTTCAGCACCTAAACATTAGCATAATACTCCCCAGGGCTTTTTGGAACTTAAGAAACAATTATCACATATGTGTGTCTTCTACATCATTTTTATCAAGAAAAAAATAATTTAACATGATTAAATGGCAAATATTTAAAAAATATGTCACAGCTACATTCACAGAAAAGTTAATTTCACACTAAGTGAATCTCTACTCTCTCCTCAGACTTTATGTCTGTTACAATAAAAGTTTACTTTATAAATGGGTAAAAAATATTGAGGTAAATGCAAAAATAATGATATTAAAATTGTGGGGTTTTTTGCTACTCTGTGAAATATTCCCTAATAGAAAATGGAAAATTGTTTGTGTCAATAAGAACTGTAAAGAAACAATTGTTTTCTAAAGCCATCATTTTAAATGATCATTAAGCTATATTTTTAATGTCTTATAAATAATACAGTTATATGTTTGTTAATAATTTACACGGAGGCTTGACAGTTTCCCCCCAAGCAAATCAGTCATTATTGTTACCAAAACAATGTAACACAGAATGAGCAGCATTGTTTTTGCTGTGTTTAGGGAGAAAGGAGTGGGTGATGTTCATCCCAATTATACTGACAAGAGCAGAGGAAAAACAAAGGCTGTTTTTCAGTATTTGTCTACACACACGAAAGACGGAATAATGGCATTATAAATTAAAAAGTTAGTCTGGGACCAAAACCCATTTGTTCTACTGTATTTTCATTATCCACCTGTATTAACATGACTGCATCACTCAAAAATCAGTTACACGTGTTACAGATTTATAATTATTTCCAGTTTGTATTGCACATATATATTTAAAACCAGAACAAAATACATAAAGCAAGTTTAAAATAACTTTATAGCTTAAAAGAATTCAAACCCAACCGACAACACAAATCCATACATTTTGCAGGATAGTGCAAATCATCCAGAATGTCAACAGACTATATGCACCTCAAGTATGGGGCACCTACCTGCCATTTTCCCAAGATGTGTACTTTTACCAAAACAGGAAACACGACTCATCAGAGAATGTAGATTGAGCACTGGGTGGCCTCTTCTGCTTCTTCAACTTTGTCCTCACCTCTCACTCACTGGCCCATCAGGAATATAACTCCCTGTATCAGCTTCATTCTTAAGTTCATAAAATGTTAATGTCATTTATAAAGAACAGAGACTGGGTACTGAAAAGACAGTTTAAACAATCCTTTCCTCAGCCAAATCAAATACATCGAGTGAAATATGTCAAAACCAATAATATTACCACTGTCCTTCAAGAAACTCTCTATCCTTTCTTCCTTTCTGTTTCTCCTACAAATGGTGTTAGGTACTGTATCCCAAAGGTTTTTTTCCATGTTTATTTTAGCTTATGTGTAATACAGATTTTCTCTTGTAAGTAAGTACCTGCACAAAGAAACTACACAAATCTAGTTGATTAAAGAAAACACTTCTTTTTGATGCATAGGCAGACTCTGCCAGGAGGTCATTATGGATCACCAACAAAATTCTGTGGTTTTGAGAACTGGTACAGCAATAACTCAAATGTGAAACTGTAATAAATATGAAAATAAGAAGGAAAAAATCCCTGAGAGAATAGATTAAGAAATCTCCTCTACTCAGCCCTAGTGAAGCCACATCTGGAGTGCTGTGCCCAGTTCAGGGCTCCTCAGTACAAGAGAGACGTGGAGCTCCTGGAGCAGGTCCAGTGGAGGGCAGCAAGGACAATGAGGGGACTGGAGCATTTCTCTTACAAGGAAAGAATGAGGGAGTTGTGCCCATTCAGCCTTGAGAAGAGACAGCTGAGAGGGGACCTTGTCAATGTGTATAAATATCTAAAGTTGGGGGTACCAAGAAGAAGGACCCAGGCTTTCTCAGTGGTGCCAGCCTCTAGGACATGACATTGTCAATGTGTATAAATATCCAGGAAGTTCCACCTGAATATGAGGAATAGCTTCTTTACTGTGAGGGTGATCAAGCACTGGAGCAGATTGCCCAGAGAGGTTCTGGAGTCTGTTGCTGGCGACATTCAAGAACAATCTGGACACAATCCTGCGCCATGTGCTCTAGGATGACCCTGCTTGAGCTGGGGGGTTGGACCAGAAGACCCACTGTAGTCCCTTCCAACCCGATTTCCGTGATTTTTGTAATTTATGATCCCTTCTTACAAAGGAGGAAGATTTGACAAACCTGCTATCAACAGGTAGAGATAAGAAAGACTGTAATATCTTCACTTATATCCCATGTATACAATTTAAATAAAAATAACAACTCATATGTATGCATGAGAGTATAATACAGAACTCCTGAGTATTCCTAAATACAGAAGTTATAATTAACTTAAGATATTAATTTGTCCTTAACGGTCTCTTAATTTGCATTTTACTACTCATAGGTGGGTCTGGCTAGTGTTGAACTAGAACTGTAATGAGGGATCTGAGTTTTGATTCTGGGATGTTTATTCATTTGTAGCTGTGTATGGATAAAGGGATGAAGAAACAAGTGTAAACAGAGGATACTTGCAGCTAGATAAACACTGATATTTTTATCTAAAATAATTTAATTTTAACTTTGTGTGATCCCCATTTTGATTACTTTCTAGAATAATTCTAGTGAAGGAAGTTTACTGACAGGGATATCATGAAATATTTTTGTAAGGTAAATTTCAAAGTCAAAACAGACATCTCTGCCAGGAAGATAATCCCTAGATTTACATTTAGCCAGTAATAAAAGAAATGCATATTATGATCGGATTTTTAATCTAAGTCACTCATGCTTCACAATATGATCATTAAACATAAAATTTTTAAGCAATCCAGAAAACTGCAATGAAGTTTTCAAATAACATAAATGTTTCTTTTCTGTGTTTTTCTCCTCTCTTCTTTTTTTATCCCATCCATTATGGCTATTAAGCAGGCAGAAACACAGTCTCTTTCATTTAAAGCTTCATTTCACAAATAACAAAACTAAAAACCATGTATTAGTGTGCTTACATAATGGATTTAATAGCTTTTCATATATATCAATGAGATATTTTGCTGTTTAATATATTTATGCCTCTCCACAAGCAACGTTACTCTTTTATAATCAATTTGACTTCACCTTCAAATTGTAGGCCACCAAATATACCACGAAATGATTTTTTTTTTTTTGGTCAGTGTAAGAGAAATATTTGAATGCACAGATGATGAAGATCAGATAACAGATCAGTGGACAAATCTTCTAATGGCATTTGGTGAGGTAAAACTATCACCAAAAGTTATAAAAAAGGGTCTGAACCTTTCTGGAGAAGACTAGCTGCTTAGAAGCATGTTTCACTTGGGAGTCTGAGCAGGCTTGTGAGAAATGGTGAGGGTAAAGAAAGCCAGCTGACTACAGAAGAATTTTGGGATGAGGAATTAGCTAATGTGGCAAATATTGCATTCTTGTTTCTATGTTGTTTTAAGCACTTGGTCTAAAGATGAAGTTGTGTTCACATACAGAATACAGAAGAGATAAACATTAACAAGAAAAGGAAGACCAACTTCCAAATGTTGAAAAAATATTAATAAATATTTTTACAGTACAAGAGGAACAGAAAGGGAAATAGTCATGTCAGAACATGGGTGGCCCTTGGGAAGTTCTGTCTTAAATTAAAAACTTGCTGATAAAGAATACTCAACAAAAGCTAGTGAGAACTGTAATAAATCACAAGGATCAGAATATGATTGGCAAAAACTCCCAAAGGACAAAATACCTGAAATTCTGACTTCATATGAAATTCCTCTCCAAACTGCCAAATGCTGTCCTACCATATGACAGATGATGAGCTGTCAATTATTAGAAAAGACTCTAGGCAGCTTTATGAGATGCCAAGCCGTCAAGTCAAATATCTGTACTAAGCACATCAGTTAGAATAGTCTGGAAACATTAGAATTACTGAGATAAAAATGTTTGCTGACTACCAAATTCAAGGTAAAAAAGATGTTACCCGAAAAATATGACCAATTTGCAAAGGGATCTCATAATATGGAAAATTCTGTAATGAAATGGCAAATCATTTCAACATAGATGGATGTGAAATGCCATACCTTCAAACTGAGAACCTTAATTTTTTGTAACAGTAGATTGGCTCTGAGATGGAGTACACCACTCATAAAGGAAAACTTGGGCAGAAGGCGAGCAAATGTCAGAAAACAACCTGGTAGGAATAGAGGACAAAAGAGAAAACCATGCCATCCTTCATAGAATGGTTTTGATTGGAAGGGACCTTGAAGATCATCTAGTTCAACCTGCTGTAGGCAGGGACACCTTTCACTTGACCAGGTTGCTCACATCCCCATCCAGCCTGGGCTTGGACATAGTTGTGTATCAACTTTCATCCTGAACAACTCTCGCGGTTTTGGTGCTTCCCCCTTTTTTCAGAAGGAGTATACTAAAACTGGGGCATTCTCAAAGAAAGTAATAATGATAACCACAGGGATGAAACAGCTGATGTTTGTGGAGTGGATAGGCTAGAGTGCTGCCATGTAGAGAAAAAAAAGGATAACTCAGGTAGGAAGAGACAGCAGTCTAGAAAACTAGACTGCAGCTGACTTTATCTTCCACATCTAATAACAGTGCCAGAGGTTATTACATGAACCCAAGTAACATTCAAAACACACTGAAAAATGTGATTTTTCACAGAGAATCTAATAAAGCCATGAAACTCTGTACCATGAGTTATTCTGAATTCTGAAAACTAGATTTCCAAAAGCAGTTAGATGAAAACTTTTAATAAATCTAAAAACAAAAACAAAAAATCAAGGACTATTTATATACAGATAGCAGTTCTGATTCAAGAATTTCCTAAGATAAAAAACACTGGTGTCTAGAAGAGTGTTATTATGTAATTTATTTGTCCTAGGGCTCTTGCCTGAGTATCTATTTATTGCTCGCTCTTGAAAATGGGACATTCTGCACATCTGGTCTGAACTGATATGATTGGTCTTATGTGCTTATGACCCAATAAAGGTATAGTGTGTAACCACCCTTTAATTCTTTAGCATTTCTTTATTGCAAAGAGTACTATATACAATATTGCAATCTGTAATAAATACTGTTATTTCTCTTTAACCTCCAGTTCATTCAGTAAGCTGGATGGATGTCTGATATTTAAAAACATAAAAGTATGTGATAATGTATCTTATCCGATAGTTTGCCTTAATTCTGCATCTTTTGAGTATGCTTGGTATTATTCTCTTCAGAGTGAAACATAGCAAAAAAAGGTCTATTACTTGGACAGGTACTTCTCTCAGGCAGCTGGGGTCTGGTAGATGTCAAATTACTTTACTGTGGTGCTAAACCTGAGACCATAAGCACCTCTCTTCAGCTCATCAGTTTGTTAATTGTGCCAGATAATTAATGATAAGTGTTGATGGTGTTCACAGACAGCTGGTGGACAGCACATGAGGAAAAGTAGGACTACTTGCACTCATCTATTTAGGTGTACAACCTTGGTGTATTACAGTGCTGTAAAATAATGTCGTGGTTTAACCCCATCTGACAACTAAGCCCCATAGCCACTCACTCACTTGTCCCCAGTGGAATTAAGAGTATCAGAGGAGCAAAAGTGAGTAAAAGGAGTAAAACTCATGGGTTGAAATACAGATAGTTTAACAGTGAAATCAAAAGCCATGTGCACAAGCAAAATCAACAAGGAATTAATTCATCCCTTCCCATGGGAAAGCAGGGTCCCATTATGTGCAACAGTGTCTTGGGAAGACAAATGTCATCTCTCCAAACATGTTCCCCCCTTCCTTATTGATCCCACAGTTTTGTGTCCTGAGCATGATGTCATATGGTACATTCTGCCCTTCGGGCAGCTGGGGTCAGCTGTCCCAGCTGTGTCCCCTCACAACTTTTCCCCAAGCAGAAAAAGCCTTTACTCTGTGTAAGCACTGCTCAGCAGTGACAAAACCATCTCTCTATTACCAGCACTGCTTCCAGCACAAATCCAAAACATGCCAGCCAGCTACTATGACAAACATTTCTTCCACCCCAGCCAAAACTAGCACAGGCAAAATCAGTTGTAGTACAAAAATGTTCAAGACTGTTTAATTTTAAAAACTGGATTAAAACTTGCAGCCTATTAATTTAGCAGCAAAAATATTAATGGGCTTTAATAAGTCTAGAAGAAATAGAAGTGACAGAATTTTCTGTGCACTGAAAGAAAAGAAGCCCCAATAATTAAAATGTTTCTGAACTAATGGAGATGGCAATTATCAACTTTAGTCAATTGATTTCACTGGGATGTGCCAATGAAAAACTGGAGTAACACTAATGGTAAAACAGGTCTTTAATTTTTATATCATCAGCATTGCCTTGATCAGAGGGGTTTTATGCTGTAATTTCTTCCCAATTATCATCTCAAAGATTCAGAGGGTTCTGTTCCACATATGTTCTAGTGGCCCACATATAACCTTGCTTTATATTTATATTTGTATGGCCATCAGTTAGAGGATGGGATTTTGATAATGTTCAAAAGCTACTGATTTTTTGAAAATGAAGAAACTAAAAAAAATTCATATAAATTCCAAGAATAATAAAGGGTACCATGTCTATAGGAAAGTTTCTTTCTCTGAAGGACAGCATATGCTGGAACCCAAAACAATGAGGAAGGTAATAAAATAGCTCCACAGCAGCTAAGATTTCTTACCTCACCTACATCATGTTGAATTTGTATGTATTAAAGTGCTGAGTGGAACCATTTTTCTCAGAATAAATTGCTAGTAAAATACAAGTACTTTGACAGACTGGCAGAGGTAAATACATTACATTTGATTAAAAATTCCACAATGTTCTATTTTTTCAATTCCCTCCCCTACTTTTGTTAGATAAATGAAGGTTTGTACCTTATTAATATTTTTCATGCTGATCTTTTTGTAGCATTTTTTAGAAGCAAGTTATTTTGCATGGTACTCCAAAGTTCTATCTCTTCCATTTGGAAAAAAAAGTGACACACATGTGATGGATCCTGACATCTGTCAGTTATAATAAAAAAATTTCAGGTAAAAAGAACATGAAGTATTCTAAAATTACTGAATTAATTTGCACATTGAAAAGATGTGCAAAAAGAGAAATAGGTAGGAATCCACCAGACAACAGGAAATTGAGGTTAAAGAAAATGTTTGAGGAAAAAAAAATCTCAATAATATATCCAAAACCATGCAAGTCATAGAATCAAAGAGTGGTTTGCATTGGAAGGGACCTTAAAGACCATCTAGATACCTTCCACTAGACCAGGCCGCTCAAAGTCCAATCCAACATCACCTTGAACACTTCCAAGCATGGGCCATCCTCATCTCTGAGAAATCTGTTCTGGTGCCTCACCACTCTCACTCTTTCAGTAAAGAATAGGAGTCAAGATAGGGGTATACTTATTTTAATAATCCTTGTGGAGTTTTGTAGCTTTCACCAATGAAAAATAAAAAAAAATAAAAAAGAGGGAGAGTTCTAAAAACCTCAATCAGATTTTCCAATTTAAAATTTGAATGTGCTGTGAGGTTAAGCTCCTTATTAGAATACCAAAGTAATATTTTCAGAATATTAGTTTCCATAACTGCATGTGAAGCACAGTAACAAATGGAATACTTTTGCTTAGGAATCTCTACTTATAATGACCAGTAATTCAAAATGACAAAATGTAAAGCTTTCATTTGATCATACTAGCAGTACTATTGAAGAGTATGGATATTGCCTTATACAATGTTTTTCTATGATGGACAATTCCTACATGGATTTAAATCTATACTTTACTTAGTATTATCTGCTATTCTCTTGCAGTCACCTACTGACAGCTCAAATTTATTCACCCCATTTGACTCATAAAATAGTTGTGTGGTAACGCAGTCTCTCCTGCATTGTTTCTATAATGAGCTAATAACTTCCCTCTCATTAGAAGTCAGTTTTACTCCTTTCTCTTATATGTCACACTTCTGCTCCCACTTACTCTCAAATCTTATTTTCAGCAACATGATCACTTTCATCTGGGTATTGATCTCAAAGGGTATTCAGTTTACAATCTAGTTAATTATTAGGTGAGGTATTTTTCCTTGCAAGTTAGAATACATGAATGCTAATGTTTTCTTCATTTAGTACTCCTACTCATATAAGTCTGATGTATGACCAAGTTAGTCATTCAAGGAAGGAAAGCCTGTGAAAATGTTTTAGCTTTCTTTAATTAGCTATTTCACCAATGAATAAGAGATCAATTTTAAGACATCTTTGTCATCTTGAGTCATATGCATGTTGTAAGGAACTAGCAAAGAACAGAAGAAAATGCATCCCATACATAGTTCCTTTTGTTCAGTTGAATTATATCAAGAGTTAATTTTGTAATGACTGATCTGAATGATATTGTATAAGGAATGTAAGCATAAGGGGTGGAATTTTGATTCTGTTAGGGATTGAGGGAGCTTTGCTTTAATTCTAGTCAAACTAGGATTTTACCTTACAAGCTTTATAAATGATACAAAATAAAGTATATGTCAGATTTATTTTCTTCTTTCTCTGCCTTATTTTTATTTCTGTCACTAATTCTCCTTAATGTACCCATACACCTTTATCTATTTACACATATATACATGCAGATATATGTTAATACAACTGTATATATACTTATATATGTTTGTGTATAAACTGCGTGCATCCATCTGTAGCCAAATTTTTTCTTTTGTTCTATATTGAATGTGGTGAGCTTTTCTCCAAATGTTAACATTCACATAACTTGAATTCATAAATGTAGTCTTAGTTTCTATAGTGAGTAGATTTATAAATCTTAATGAAATGATCTTCAGGTTTTTTTCTGAAAGCACATTCTGGTGAGTAACAGAGGCATAGTCTGTGTTTTTGTGTGTTCTTTGCAGTAATGGTATGATTATTTTTTTGCCAGTTAATTTTAGAGAGCAACATGGATCTATGATCAGTTTAAGCATTAATAAATCTATTTAAACATTCATATATGAATAAATTTACAAAATAAAATTGGAATTTACAGATTCAACAGGCCAAAAGAAATATCACTAAAGGTTTTTAACTTTGTTTAATTTATTTTGATTAGTCCTTAAAACTTATAACACTGATAATTACCACAGCTTGCTTCTGAAAAGAGTCCAGGTTTTTTAGTATCTTCCAAATAAATATCTCATAAATTCTGTATGCAGCAATTGATAAAGTCGGATATCAACCTTTACTTGAGAATCATACATTTATAGGTGCAAATTTTACACTTTACTTTTAAAAGCAGTGTTCTACTCATCAAGAATAATTAGTCATGCAAACGTCTACTAATTTGTTCAATTCTCCTGCTCTCCTTATTTCTTTACTTCCAAGAGGTCAAGACCAAAATACGCTGAGTCCAAACTAGGTTGTTAAATATATTTTTTCCTCAAAATATCTCAAAAATATTGTGTTCATAAGATGCTCATTTTTATTTTGCATTTTAATTTCTTTTGAGCTGTCCATTTGAGCTGGTCTTCTCTTGTAAATTGTTCTTATGAAAGAAGGCCTATTACCAAAGACTGCGTGAGAAATTCAGTTTAATTTCTGCAATCTAGTGCAATGGATTTTGACCAGATACTTGATTGTAAAGTCTGTATCACTCTTTAGGTGTGGGTACCTAAACATGAGAGAATTTATGCAGTAATAGCTTTTCTTGTACTTGTTTTGATACTTGGCTTCTGATCTCAATACAGAATGAGATGTTGTGTCTGGTCATAGCAAATATGATAAGCTATTTAATGAAATAAACATTTCAACTAGCTCCATTGTTCCAAAACACTGATGAAATATTGCTTTGTAATTCAGTAAACATCCCTGAAGTTTAAGCAATTTACAAAAGACAGCAGAAAAAAAATATGTAATAGTCTCCATTTATAAAAAATAAAGATAGGCTGTATTCTTTAAATAATGTATGTTCATGTTAGTGTCTAGTTTTTTAAGGATTTAATGAAAATATTTCTGTTAAACATTCTATTTTTGAACTAAATATTAAAACCAGGTAACATGAATATATCTTCAGAAAAAAGAGATCCTCAGCTATATTTACCACAAGCATTATAGAAAAGACTATTCAATAGAAGTTATTCAACTTTGTCCACCGCCATCCAAACATTTTTTTTAGTAATTCTATCCTTACCTAATTCACAGTGCTGTAAAAATTCATCAGTCATTCCTTTAAAAGGTTTAATAAAGCACATACTTCCATCCCCACTCTTACATGTCTAGTTTCCTTTCCACAAAACTCCAAATTTAATCAAGTACATGCTGTTTCCCTATCATCACTCTACCTGAAAAACAAACAAACAAACAAACAAACAAAAAACCAAAAACAAATGAGAACAGGAATGTTGTTCACTTGACTGAAATGATGAGTAGGTAAACTCGAGCACAAGTTAGCATTACAGTCTTATCACCGATAGCTCTATGCAAAGGACTACAAAAAATAAGCCAAGCAAATTCATCTGATTTTTAAAGAACAAACTTACTAACATAGCTTGCACAGGCACATCTGCGCACGTTACAATCTTTTTTCATTTGGAAATCTTCCTTAGTATTCTAAAGCTCTTGAAGAATTTGAAGTTTGGTATTCTGACACCTTTCCCTTCACCAATTAATAAATTAAGCAACAACTGGGCCCAGTACTAAGTGTTTGGGGACACCACTAGTGACAGGTCTCCAACCAGACTCTGTGCCCCTGATCACAACCCTCTGAGATCTGCCATGCAGCTGGTTCCCAATCCACTTCACTGTCCATTGTCCAGCCCACGTATTCTGAGCTTGTCTGTGAGGTTATCATGGGAGACAGTGTCAAAAGCCTTGCTGAAGTCAAGGCAGACAATATTCACTGCTCTTCCCTCATCTATTTAGCCATTGTTCCATCATAGAAGGCAATCAGGTTAGTTAAGCACAATTTCCCTCATGTATTCATCAGTCTCCTTTCAGCTACTTCTATATACAAATCAAAGAAGATGTACAAAGAGTAGAAATGTTTTATATACATTCCTAAAAGTTGTTTTTTTTTTAAATAGAACATGACATGTTAAGTGAAAAAGTGAATGCTTGAGTTATAGTAGATGAAAGTGTTTTAGCATAATTTTAACATGGTCCCAGATAAAGTTGTGCTAAAAGAAAGTGATAAAAAAAATCCCCAGTTGAACAGTATATTAAAAGTGCTTGCAAGAAATTACTTGAGGGAATCCAGTTGTATTGCTTTCCCTTTTGATAAAATTTGATAAGGTCACTTGGTACCAAATTACCTATTACTCCTACGCAAGATTAAAGCTTTTTACACAGGGTGTCATGTGAGGGATGAAAAGGTCTTTGAAGGGGTTCCCAAAACTGTGTTCACGAATATTTGGAAAATTATTTTATAACTCAGGGGTTTTTTGCTGCTTTAGGGAGGTTATTTGCTCTACCTAAAGTAGCCTTCACTGCAACAGTGCTAACACAGCAGTGTATACTTGTACTGAAATAGGCCCTGTTTGTATTGAGGATTTACAGGATTAAACTGATCCACTGGAAAACCTCGTGCTAGCAAAATACTACTCCATTAAGATCAGGGTTGAGAAGTTTTTTAACTAAAGAAAATATTTAAAGAAAAATGCAGATCCTGGCATTGCTAATTTTGAAAATAGATATAAGGTTTGTTTAAAAGTTCTATCTAGGTCAAAACTGGCAGATTATTACTAAAACATTATTTCCTTTTTCTTCAAGAGCCAAAAGAATAGAGTTCTATTGCAGGATATTCTTTCTTCTCTTCCATATATTTTCAAATCTCCATTCTATAAAGCCACATTTGTATTTCTGAGTGAAATGGAAGCTATTATTTAATGGGAATCACAAATTTCAGCATTATATTCCTACCAAAAAAAAAAAAAAGTGTGTTTATTTATCTATTGGTCCTAAACTCCAATAAATAAAAAATTAATTTACTAGGTAGGACAGGATTTTCAAAAATTATCAGTGACTACAGTACTGTTCCTGTACTGATCAGTGACTTGCCTGTAGTGACAGGGGGATTCAAACAACTGACTGTATTGGAGGCTGAGATTAGCCTGATAGGACACAATGAGTAGAATGTGCTGCTTTTGGCTGGGGTAGAGCTAATATTCTTCAGAGTGGCTGGTATGGGGCTGTGTTTTGGATTTGTGCTGAACACAGGGTTGATAATACAGAGATGTTTTCGTTGTTGCTGGGCAGGGCTTACACAGAGCCAAGGCCTTCTCTGCTTTTCCTACTGCCACACTGGTGAGAAGTTGGGGATGCATGGCAGGCTGGGAGGAGACACAGCCAGGACAGGTGACCCAAACAGAACAAAGGGATATTCCAGACCATGCAACGTCATGCTCAGTGTGTAAAGTGTGGGGAAGAAGGAGGAAGTGGGGGACATTTGGAGTGATGGTGTTTGTCTTCCCAAGTCACTGCTCAGCCTTATGGGGCCCTGCTCTTCTGGAGATGGATGAACATCTGCTTGCCCATGGGAATCAGCGAGTAATTCCATATTTTGCTTTTCTTCTTTTTCTTTTTCTTTTTCTTTTTCTTTTTCTTTTTCTTTTTCTTTTTCTTTTTCTTTTTCTTTTTCTTTTTCTTTTTCTTTTTCTTTTTCTTTTTCTTTTTCTTTTTCTTTTTCTTTTTCTTTTTCTTTTTCTTTTTCTTTTTCTTTTTCTTTTTCTTTTTTTTTCTTCGTTCTTTGCATGACTTTTGCTTTCTCTGTTAAACTATCCTTATGTCAACCCTTGAGTTTTCTACCTTTTACCCTTGCTTTTCACTCTCTGATCCTGCTGGTGGGGGAGTGGGTGAGCATCTTGCATGGGGCTTGGTTGCTGGCTGGGTTAAACCATGACAGTCAAAGAAATAGAGATATTGGCCAAGGAAGGGATGTGCTACATAGGAGTAAATGTCCCTGTAAGAACTTGTGTAGCTTCAAGCTAGCTGTCTAGTCCTACTTTTAATGCTGAGCTTTCCAACTTCTTTCTTGTGTGCCATTTCCTCTTTCTTCTGTTTCCACTTCTACCTGTCACATATGAAATCTTTGATTAGTACTTTAAAAAAAAATTATTCAAAAATCTATGACTTTATCACCAAAGTAGCTGTAGTTCATTTAATATACTGAAGTGTCATTTGGAGCAGGGCATGAGAAAGTTTAAGTGGTTTCAGCATGCACAAAAGCAGGAATTACAACAGGATCAAAATCAGATTTCCTGTGATGAATAATCTTCATGGGCACTTCATAGGTCCTTTGAATTGCAATTTAGTGATCCAGACTCCTCTTACATCTGATTGTCTCAAAATATCTATCCCAGAAAAGAAAAACATGTCGCTATATCCCTCATGGAATTGAACATCTAGTGGCCAATCTCTACTGCCCAGTACCAGTTTTCCACTCTGCAAACCATAACCTACCTGCAAGGTTCTTTGTGTGATGTATGAGGAAAAGTAAGTGAGCTAAGTATTTCTTTTCTCTGAATTTTTAATTTTTAATCCATCTCCATTGTTTCTCACAAAAACATGTACCGGGAAGAATACATTTCACTTATTCGATAAAAATAGGCTCAGTCCAAATGCAGATTTAGATGTTTTGCAGAGATAGAAGTATATGCATGAAATAATGTTTCATGTGCTGAAAACAAAAGTCATTAGCTGAGGATGTATTAGCTTCTAACTCTTCTCATCGTTCCATATAAAAATGAATCACTTATACCATTTCTCTGCTACACTCATTTAGCAAATAGTCTACAAAGTGTTTTCTATTAGATGCAAATGTAACAGTCTTTCAGGACAGGAAAAAGTGGTGTTGTACTTTTGAAAGCTGAAGCCAGTTCTGATTCCATCACTGCTGGACTTGCCTGATTTAATCAAGGTCCATTCTTCAGTAATGTGGCAATTAAAAGGGAGTGAGGTTCAGATTCACAAATCTGGAGTGGCAGAGATGAGCGCTGTGAGATGTCCTGTGCAGTGATGCCCAGCATAGAGGTGATGATGAATGGAGTTATAGGTGATGATAGACAGTGTGGGAAGGGGCTACCTCTACTGCTGACCAACCAGGTGGCTTTTGTTAAACATGTATCCCAATGTTTGAAGGTTCCCTACCCATTACTCTCAGTGTAGTCTTTAACAGTGCACTCTATTGTTCAATCTTTCCAGAGGCTGGTGCATGATAGAGATACACTCACTCAGTGCCATGGTCTTTGGCATAGGTGTTTATGAGGTTGTTTCAAAAATGAGCTCTGTTGTCAGACACAATCCTTTCTCGGGTACGTGTCAGCATACGGCTTGCTTTTTAAAGGCCAGGACAGTTCCAGGCAGTGGCATGTGGCACAGGATATGCTTCCAGCCATCTGGTTGTTGTTTCTACCATTTAAACACTTGACATCACAGGTTTGTGGGAGTGTGATACAATCAATCTGCCAGGCCTCCCCATATTCATGTTTCAGCCACTGTCCTTTATACTAGGGAGGCTTTTACCGCTTGGCTTCCTTTATTGCAGAACATTTCACATCCATGGATAACCTGTGCCACAGTGCCACAGGTTAAGTTAGCTCAGCTGGTTAGAGCATTGTGCTAACAATACCAAGGTCATGGCTTTGATTCCTGTATGGGCCATTCACTTAACAGCTGGATGAGACGATCCTTGTGGATCCCTTCAAACTCAGAATTTTCTGTGATTCTGTGAAAGTCCACCTTGATCAGCAGCCCATTTATATGTTGCATCTCTTTCTTGGTGGCCTGGAGTGTCATGGGCCCACTGAGCTAGAAATAAGTCATTCATATTGCCAGTCCAGAACTACCTGAGCCACTTCAATCTCAGCAACCTGATCTACCTGCTTTTACTGTTCTTCAGTGGTCTGACTCTTGGGTGCATGAGCATCTACGTGATGTACCTTCACAACCAGGTTCTTCACCCAAGCAGCAATATTTTGCCACAGCTCAGATGGATTTAACTCTGTGCTGCCAATTGCTCTACTTCCATTTCTGTACCACTCCCACAGGGCATTTGCCAACATCCATGAGGCAGGGCAGTGATAGAACACCAGCCGTTTTTTGTGGTCTGCAGTATCTAAAGCTAGATGGATGGCTTTCACCTCTGCAAACTGACTTGATTCACCTCCTCCTTCAACAGTTTTTGTGACTTGTAGTGGTGGACTCAATATAACCATCATCAACCTCCACTGCTTTCCTACTGTACCGCAGGACCGATCAAGGCATACTGCTTCTCACTTTCTGGTAATTTATTACACAGTGGGGCCTCTTCAGCACAGATCACTCCAACCTCTGGTGACATTCCCAAGACTTTGCCTCTTGGCCAGACAGACTACTTCCAGGATTTCTGGATGACTGGGTTTTATTAGACTGATTTTAATAGACTGATTATTATTTGATCTTAATATTTGATCTGTGCAATTCACTTAATTCATGCAGCATCAGTTGCATGATATGTACAGGAGACCCTCCCTTTGAACAACCAGCCTGGCACTGCCAGTTGGGGTGCCAGGAGAAGCTGTCCTTCAGTCCTAATCACTTCTGAAGCATCTCAAACCCAGTAAGCTGCCAGCATCTCCTCAGCTGGAATATAGTGGCTTCAGATCTTCTGTATCCCTGATTCCAAAAGCCTAGGGGAAACCTCACATATTTTCTGGCATTTTCTGCCAGAGGCTCCAGATAGGGCCATTCTTTCCAGGTGCAGTGTAGGGAACATTTTTAATATCTTGCCCTATCCTGACTAGCCCAAGGGCTACAGAATGAACTAATTCATGTCTGATTTGTTCAAAGGCTTGCCACTGCTGAGGGTTCCATTTGGAGTAATTTTTCTTCTGGGTCATGTGAGAGAGAGGGCTTTCAATCAGACTGCAGTTTGAAATGCACGTTCTCCAAAAGCCCACCATGCCTAAAAAAAGCTTGTGTTTCTTTTGTGTTGGTGAAGACATTTCTGTTATCTTGTTCTTCACATCCACTGGGATCTGACGACATACATCTTGACAGTTTATTCCTAAAAACTCGATCTCCTGTGGAGGTCCCTTGACCTTACTTTGGTTGATAGCAAAATCAGCTTTCAGAAAGATTTGGGCCCTTGATACTTGATAAATGAGAGCAGGTTTGAGGTGATAATTTTCCCAATTACAATGTGTAAGACTGAGGCAGAGGGAGGAAATAACTTTCAGAACCTGCATCTACTGGCAAAAATTATTTTTTTTTATATTCAAAATTAATTTCAATATAAAATCTGCTGCAATATAACATCATTAAATATGAAAAGATTTCTGATATCTCTCGGTGTCCTTACTGCAAGGAAAATATTGTAAAGTTCTACCTCAATGCTTTTGTTGCTGTGGGGTCTCAGAGCCTAATAAATGCTCACACAGCAAGTTCCTATAAAACCAAGTGTACTGAAGCGTATACAGATTTAAATTGTTAGATTTAAAATAGCAAATATGTTTATATTATATAGAGTTAAATTACTCTACTTAAAAGAAAAAAAAAAGTTTATATTATGGGGGTTTTATCAGTTGTTCTCTTTTCTACCATGTCAGCACACAGCACTGTACTAAAATGCCAGGATAGCTAGGGCTGTCTGTGCAGTCTGTCAACCTGCAGCTGTAGATAACTTTCTTGTTCCTCCTCTACAGTGCACATAATTCGACAGAACAGTGTCTATTGAATCTCAGCTTTTCCTGCAAACACTGTACTTAGAGTGAGGCAGAGAAGTTCTATTGAATGAACTTGGATATTTCATTTTAAATAATTTCTTCAGTGAGACTTGTTTAAAACAATCTTTTTTACCATTACATTCCTAGTAAGCCCAAAGAGACATGGAGAAGTGTCTGCAAAACATTGACAATTTTCAGTTCTCTGCCATTCAATATCACTCCAAAGAGGTAAGGTGGCTAATTAAAGTGACTTGGACATTTCCAAAGCCTCTCTGAAGATGCAATTGACTAAAAGACTGGGAAGCACTAATCCTACTGCTAATGACACGGTGCCAGGGGAATAGAAACCTGGCTGGCAAAACAGTAAGCTGAAAGCCATTATCAGCACTGGAAAAACTGGGTATTTCAAATACCAGTAAGAGAAGCAGTTTTCTGACACCATTGGCATTATGCAACCTAGTAGGTATCAAAAATCTTTTGGTCTCCTTCATAAATTACACTTTAATTTATTTGGAAAATAATACAGAGGTATGATGTAGGGATAGTTGTCAAAGTATATACATTCCTTACTATGGTATTTCCTTAACGTGATACTTAGTTATATCTGGGTGATGTATCTTAGGGTATTTGAGATGCATATATTCTTTGTAACAATACCTACATGGTTTGATTTGCAGTTCAACCTCTGAGGTTACCGAAGAGAATCAGGAATTAGCTGTTCACCATATCATGAATGAAAAAGTAGGAGAGTGGCAGAAATACAAGTTTTGGGGTTTTTGATGGTTTGCTCTTTTGTTTGTTTGGGCTTTTTGTTTGTTTGCTCTTTTGTTTGTTTGGGCGTTTTGTTTTGTTTTGCTTTCCTTTGGGTTTTTGGTTTGTTTCTGTTTATAATTATTTTTGCAAAAATTCCAAGGCATAGTGACAATCGGCATTCTAACAATTTATGTACCAAAAAAACCCCATCATTTTCCTTCCTAAATTCATATTTTACAGACTCAGCAATGACAACACAACATGTAAAATGAGTTCTTTGAATATAGATAGCCTGCACAGATCACAGCATGTGGAAAAAAATTTAATTAGTATTTCTCTCTGTGGCATAAAATATCAGAGTAAATAAGCACATTTTTCAAATGTGGGAGACATTCCATATCTTCTAAAATTCTACCCATTTCTCATGTTCACCTCAGGCAGCCATTCAGATAGAGAAATCTTTTCAGAAATTATGAAGCTGATTGGGTGTGACAGATACACAAGGCTTAATTTAATATTAGACAAAGCCAAGCACTATACAAAGGAAGTATAAAGGCCAGCTGTAATGAGAACAACATGTATAGCGTGGCAGACAGAGAATATGGCAGTAAGAAAGGTGATTCATTGTGGATGCTGACAGCTTGGTCAGAGGAGAATTCTCAGCTTCTGCAACCATGAGAAAAGTTTTCTCTAGCTGTGGAAAGAGAATCGTTTCCCACAGCTAGAGGATGAGAAACCTCAAAAAAGTTTTGTAAACCATCTGGGATGTTTTGAGAATATTTATCTCAATGGTATTTGTTGCTTTTGTTATCCTAACAGATTTCTCTGTAGCTAACCAATCATAGCTGCTCTTGTCTCTCTCTGCTCCTGACCAGAAGGAAAAGTACCAGGTCAGAGAGAGCAGCTGGATCTCTTTCTGAGATCTCTTTGTCCTCTCTGCTTGTTTGCTTTGCATGAAATATGCATGAAGTAAAGAAGATATTTGCCTTCTGCATGGAGTCAATCTTATGTTGCCATGGCCAGACCATGGCCTGAGATGCAACAATTCCTGACAGAAAATCTGTACTACAACAAGAAATCCTTGAAATCATAAGAGTGTGCCATCTAAGGAAATACAAGTACTGATCATTACTCATCCTAGTGCTGTCAGTGTTTATGACTCTTTAAGATGATATTTATACCCATTTTACCTGAATGGCATGTATAAGTATAGTGACCTGTTAGGTTTTTTTTCTTTGTGAACTTAAAAAAAAGGAATCAGTGTTTCTCAGGTGGGTTGCAGGACAAGACCTATTTTTTAGCATAAATTATACTGTCAACTTGGATGATCTGCTTCATCTAAAATAAGGTCTTGTCTTCCCTCATTAACTGCCCAGGGCAGGAAATAGAATTAAAAATGGATTCCTTCACAGGGGATGTCAGACCTCTCATGTGTAACTCACTGGAGAATTACTTCCTTCTTTGTCATACAAGGAGATTCATCTAGAAATCCCATAATGTGTAAAAGAGAATGGAGACAAAAGTTTATAGCAGTCTTGTCAAAATATCTGGCCCTGCAGAACAAAACTTAAATGAGACTTTTTAACATAACAGTGAAGCTAATAAAGCTGAAGCCAGATAAATTTAATTTTTATAATAATTTTCCCCATGAAAAATCAAATTATTCAGCAGAAATAACCATATGCTTGTCTTGGTTCAAGACAGCTTAGGAGGTGGGCACTCTAAAATGTATCTCCCCTTTGTTTCAACCAATCCCTTTCCACCCATAAAGAATTCATGCAAGTTGATATAAGTTAAAAAATAAAAGTTCACTAACACACAAAAGAGCAACAGGAGAAAAAAACCCCAGTAAATAACCACCAGACACAAAATCACTAAATCTCATGAACCCCACAGGAACATGATTTAAGAGATCAGGCCAAAGTCTAATCTACCCAGTTTGACCTTACAGGTTTTTGAAAACCTCACAAAGCAAACTAATTTAGTGGGAGTGTATAGAGGGGTTTTTTGTTTTTATAACACCCTTTAGTTACAAAATTAATTAAATTTTCTATTTTGAACACTTCTCGAAGAAAATAGTTTTCTTCTGGAAACATAACTTGTTGACTTTCAAGAATGATGGATCCTTTCATTCAGTGTGTTTTTGTTCTGTGTGATACCACTGCAGGTTACTTATACGGCAGGACATTTAAATATTACACTACCTTTATTAATTAAAGAATTTATCAGTTATCTGATGATCCTTACTATACTGAAAAGGTAAGAATACGATACCTCAGAATACCAAGCAAAAAATGATATCATGTTTTTTGATAATCACTCTGTAATAAAAGATATCATTAAGATCCACTTAAACTGAAAAATATTATACAAAGAGCTTGCAGTATCTATGCAAAATATAGGCTTTGGATTAATTTGAAATTAAATTTAAATACTTGTTTCAATCCAATGAAGATCAATGGATATCTCAGAGACTACACTGGATGAAAGAAAGAATTAGATGCTTTTTAAATGTGCCATGACAGGTTCGCATGATAAAGAAAGTGTGATTATAAAATTTAGGAACAAATGCAACTAATTTCATATATAGTAGCAAATTTCAAGTTCGTGACATTAAGTAGAAGCAACAGCTATCCACAGAATTGTGGAGTCAATGAAAAGGAACAGCTGGTGATATGTGAATCCCATGACGCTGCTGAAAAGAATAATTTTTTTTGGCTTCAATGTGACTATAAAAAGAGTAGCATGTGTTGCTCTTAATTTGAAGAGACAGTCTTACATTCTCTTGCTCTTGATCACCCACAGTCCTGTTGTTAATCTGTTGACTATCTCTTCAGCCATCATGTATTCAGTCAAACACCAGGGTTTCCAAAATGAAAAAAAAAAAAAAAAGAGCAGAATGCCACATCAAAAAAGTCACAGTGTATCTTCAACAGGAATAATTTTTCTTGGCAGCACTTTTTTTTTGGCAGAAATACAGTAACACCAGAGACATCTAAGTATATTTTTGTATTTGTGGAGGATTCTAATCTGCATAAGCAGTTAAAGACTAAATTAAAATTATTTTTCTTTTTTGTTTTTGTCTAATAACTGTTACAGCACTGAAAGATTGCTTTAGCACAACAGAGCAAAAGCAACTTTTAAATATTTCTAAAAATTTTGGCTGTGATACCAAACTTGGTGTTGAATAGATTGGACATTTGTCTGTACCATTTTATAATCATTTATATAAGAGCCATGATGTTGCCTTTATTTATTTATTAAATGACCTCTATCTTTCAATTTTTTTTGTTTGTTTTTTCTTTGAGTTTTTTCAGTTCAAAATAATTCCTTCAGATTCTCATGATAAATAATTCTACTAACCAAATAATGGATTTCTAATAAGAATGCTTGTAAAAAAAATTAGTAAACCAGTTTCACTTTTAAGCATAAAAGTTCAGTGCTAGATTTGGTAGGAAAGCAGGGAGAAGAATATCATATTAACATATTTTAATGTGATTTCAAAACTGTAATATGACAAGAGTTTGAACTAGGGGAAAAAAAATTCCAGACCCACTGCCCAGATTTGCTTAAATTAACATAGATAAGCAAATAAAAAGGTCACAAATTAACAACTTCTGTAAGAAAAATGTGTAAATACTTTTTCCCGTATATACAGTGGCTGAAAAAAAAAAAGCAAGTTTCACATCAAAAACCTATATCAAATCCAAAGCATAGGTGAACACAAAGTGGTACTTTATCAGCTGAGGAACCTACTGGAAAAAAAGTAATACATTTAGACACTGAATTTCCTGGTTAAATAACCACATTTTAAAAAGCATGTAATCATATGTGTTCTTGGTGGACTTAGTATCAGAAACTGAATGGTATCAAATACTTCTGTAAAAATACTTTCCTGGCCTACTTTTAAAAAATGTTTAGACCACTGAAATTTGGAGGTTTTGTTCTTTTTTGGAGGATTTCCTTAATCTTATTTTTAATCTGGATATGCCATTCACGTAATGACTTACTGTGTTCCTTTTATTTGAAGATTTAAATTCCATTTTCTTGGTTCATATATATATATTTTTTTTTCATATGACACTAACCTGTTTGAGTATTCCATAAAATACTGATTTTTAATATTCCAGTTTTTAATATTCCAGTACCGTAACCAAAATCTCATTATGGAAAGAGTAGTAACAAAAACCTGGCCATTCTTTATAATACTTCTACAAATACTGCAAACACTTTGATAAGATTTCAATTGTTTTCATTTAGTATCATGAGCTCAGGAATTGTCAGATGTTGTCAATTAAAAAAGAAAAAAATATTTGATAGAAAAAGGAAGGCACTGAAATGACTGTTTTGCTTGAAAAATGCTGGGCCGGTCTACCATTGTTCATTTTCTATATGAGATACAACAAATACCTTAAAAACATCCAGGATTTTTCCATAGATGGCAGGAAGAGAAGGAAAAATTGCTAATAATAGGGAATAAAGAAGACTACATTATGACATTTTCTGATCCCAGAATTTCATTCTATTCCACCTTTCTTTTCTTCGTAAAATCCTCTCAGATAACACCCTTGAACATTTACCTTCACCTAAAAAAAACCCAAAAAAACAAAGCAATAAAACCTACAAAAGTCCCCAAACTGACTTGAATGTTGTTACAGCTCCCAAAGTAGTTTGTAAGTAAAAAAAAAAAATGCCCAGACTTTAAAGACAACTTAGAGCAAACATTAGTAAAATTCATACCAAGGTCACAGTTCAATGTTCTATTAGCAATTAGAATTTTTGCTGCTAGATTTCTATGGATTTAGGGAATTTTATTTTCATTTATATTGTACACTGTTTGACCACAATGACAGCCAGATGATTTTCATTTAAGCAGAGAAGAATTTTAGATTCCTTTTGAAAGGCTATCTTGTTCCTCATATTTACTTTAAAACTGGTTATGAAAATTTATTAATTTTCTGCCTTTTCCATTTCTTTGAACACAGGCAGTATATTTACCTGTTCGTTTCTGGATAAGTCCAGAAATAAATTTCCTGTGGAGGGCTAAATCTCAATAGTGCACTTGGCTTATAGAGTGGACGCAGAAATGCTTCATCCTAGTTTTTTGATAGCTGAGGTGGACCAGAATGATATGCCTTGCCAGGAAACTGTCTGAGGAAAACCAACACTTGTTAGACAAACAAAACCCTAAAGCAACAACTAAAGAAAAATCCCAGAAGACTGGATTTAAACTAAGAACAGTGTAGTGCTGGAATAGGTTTGAACATAACAGGGTGTAGCAAATGTTCTCCTATCAGACCGTATGGTTAAAAGCTATCAATAATCATTTAGTAAAAGATATATTAATCTAAAATGGGACTTAGACAGAGTTAAGGCACCACACCAAAAATTCAGAAAGTATGTGATTGCAGTTCAATACTCTGGTAGCTAGAGCATCTAGCAGTGATGGATTGCTGGTTCATCTAGGGATTTAATGACCTTATTTTCATTCTCAGTCTTTTGAGAAGTAATACTAGGTGTATTAGTTTCAGTCAGTTCATAGTACTGAACTTTCTGATATTCAACTAAGTCAGTGCTTCCCTTGGCAAGGTGGACGGAAAGAACCTGAAGGCCTTGGAAAACACAGCTGGCTCAGCAGTGTGCCCAGGTGCAGAGATGGCCAACAGCACCCTGGGAGTTACTCACAGGGACATAGCCAGGACACTGAGGGGAGGGACTATCCCCCTCTGCTCAGCATTCCTAAGTTCCCATCTGTATTCTCCAAGCTGTGGGATCCCTCCAGCACAGGAAGGAAGCTGAGGTCTGTGACGCTTTTCCTGTGAAGAGAGGCTGAGGGACCAGGGCTTGTTCAGCCTGGAGGAGAAACGGCCTCGGATGGAAATAAATGTAGCCTGCTGGTACCTCTGAACAGCTTATTGACAACATGGAGTCATCTCTGTGGTGCACAGTGGGGAAATAAGAGACAACAAGCATAGGGAAAAACAGTATTTTGTAAGGATTGTCCTGTTCATCCTGAAGACAGCCAAGCAGTTGAAGATGCAGCCCAGAGAGGCTCAGCTCTCTCCTGAGGGATAAAAGGGGGGACATAGCTGGTGGAGAAGGGTGGGGGGGGCACCTCCACACAGCTGAGGTTCCAGATAACTAAGTAAAACAAAACAAAGATTAGTTCCCTTTCTCTCTTGCGTGTAAGAATGAAGGACGGCTAATTTTAAAGGAAAGAACTTCTCTCAAAACTGCGGGTACTGAACTTGAATCTTCTCTTGTTAGAGATGGGGATTTTCTTGCTGAGGCTTTGCATGTGGTGAGACCCCCTTCGCCTCAACAATAACCCACCCCCAACTCTCCATCCAACCCAAGGCAAAAAGGATTAAACTAAAAAGAAAGAGCGACCCTCGTACCAGGCCTACCAGGCCATCCACAGGCTCCCCTCACAACAGAGCTTTCCAGCAGGCTCCCCACAAGGGCTTACGAGCACGGAGAGTCAACATAAAGTGCTCGGGGTGGTTTGCTGCGATTCAGGTGACCTCCTTGGGAAGTGAGACTTCCTTCCAAAGGCTACCAGCTGCCTCTCCAGTCTTCTTGCTGCAATGCGAGCTTCTTGTCAGGGGAATGGCTTTCCCAAGGCAACTTCTCTCCTGCAGCTGCAGCTGTACACGATGCTCCCTGCGGCATTTCTGTGTAGTAGCACCACGTTAGGCAGCAATTTGTTGCAGTTTGCTAGCTTTTCAGTGGAGTGGCAAGACACAAAGCAGTGCTAAAGAGTGTTTCTGCCCATCCCAGGTCGGCCTCTTGTGCTCCAAACCTTCCCTCTGAAGGCATGGAGCACAGGGCCCTCACCAGCCAGGGAGCCTCATGGCTAGCTCAGGCATTTGCTCCTCGCAACAAACACAGCAGCAAAGGAGATGAGAAGTGGCCTCCCCATGGAGAGCATATTCACATGATGGCATGCAGATCTCCAGAGGCTAAGGCAAAGAAAGGCAGAGGGTCTGGAGTTTTATGGGGATCAGGGGGGTGGTGTTGGGGTCTCTCACAGATCAATAGGAGGAGCCCGAGGGAGTGGCCAGGACTTAGCAGGGAAGTGGGGGGGAAAAAGGGGGTGGGGAAACACCATAGATGGATATCTAGATTTTCAAATGAATGCTGTGGAATCTAAATGCCCTATTTATTTGAAGCAAACTCAGTACCTCTTTCTGTACTTGTGTTAGTGAGGAGGGGCTAACCATTAAGACATTATAGGACTTAAGTTGTAGGTACTTAATTTCTTCATTAGATCTAGTCTTAGTCACCATGTCATGAAGGCTTTATGGCAATAGTATAAAGATTTTATCCAAAGGAAAAAAAAAATCTCTGTTAGCTGTCACTGGCAATTTAAAAAGCAAATTTGCAGAATAACTTGTGCATTAATGTGAGGCCTTAGGGATATTTATATGAACCGTTTAAATTAAACCCTTCAAATGAACCTTTTTAATCCTATAGAACTGACAACCATGCATTTGGCTAAGTTTATTATTCATGTCATAATGATTTATGGGCATTTTAACAAGTTACAGGCCATGTGTTATGTTGTCATGTCTTTTTGAAGATCAGTAACTTGGATTAGCTATACAAGTGTATGGATAATTTTTGTAAGATGCTTAACAAAAGACATCTTTCAACTCAGGATTTCCTCCAGCTGTTTGATCAGAAACCATCAACAGTTGATCTTTAAACTGCAGCTTTTTCTTCATGAAAATGAAGGGATGTTCATTGATTGCTCAGCTTACATTTATTTCTTGTTATAATTCTTATTCCTTTAAACCTGTGAACTAACATTACTTCAGCATTATAAATGCAAACTATGTAATTTTAAACAAGATTTTCTCTAAGAAGATTTGTAATAAGTAGCTTGTTAAACTGTCTGTGAAGTTTAGCTGACAAACCTAAGAGCTCTTGTTAGCAGTTAATTCTTTTGGAAGAAGTAAAATAAAGTATGGATTTGGGAGACAGACAAACAGAGGAAGATAGACACAAAAAGAAAATGCTTAACAATGGTTTGTTTAGAGACCAATCTAACTTTAAACTTTACAAATGGTGTCAATGAAATTTGTCTTGCAATTTACACAACATATAAATGATGAATATTGTATTTCTTATTAGAATAGCTACAGACTAAAAATTCCAATATTCTCTAAAGGTCTTTGGTTCATTCCCAGTTTTCAGCACCCAAAAGACTGTGGTGTGTTGACCCTGTCTGGATGTCTGGTACCCACAAAAGCTTCCTCTGCAACTGGGCAAGGAACAGAAAATACAGTGATGAGTGGATATAAGGACAGGGAGAGATCACTCATCGATTACAGTCACAGAACAGGCTGATATTATTGGAGATATTATTTGAATTTATTACCAACAAAATCAGAGCAGAATAACAAGAAGAAAATAAAATCTTCCTCCCCACTCCTCCCTCGTTCCCAGATCTATCTCTTCCCCATGAGTAGTACAGAATCACAGAGAATGGGAGTTATTGTCAGTTCATCACACCTTGTTTCTGCCACTGCTCAGGGAAAGGAGTCCTTCCCTGGCTCCAGCGTGGGGTCCCTCCTACAGGGGACAGTTCTCCATTCGCTTCTCCAGTGTGACTCTATCCCACAAGCAACAGTTCTTCAGAGATTGCTCTTCCACGGGGTGTAGTCCTTCACCACAGCCTGCTCCAGCACAGGTCCCCCATGGGGTCACAAAACAAGAAAACATCTCCATCATGGGGTCTCCTCTCCATAGATATGCAGGTCCCTGCCAGAAGCCTGCTCCAGCATGGGCCTCCCACAGGGTCACAGCCTCCTCTCAGGCATCCACCTGCTCCAGTGTGGGTCTCTTCCATGGGCTGCAGGTGGATCTCTGCATCCCCATTGACCTCCCTGGGCTGCAGGGGCACAGCTGCCTCACCATGGTCTGCACCACAGCCTGCAGGGGAATCTCAGCTCTGACACCTGGAGCACCTCCTGCCTCTCCTTCTCCACTGACCTTGGCGCCTGCAGACTTGTTCCTCTCACAAATTCTCACCCCATTGCTCAAAAAATTCTCTTTTTTTTTAATGTTAAAGATAGGCAAAGCCTTACAGAATAAGGGCCTGGTTGCCTTTGTAAAATCAAGGCTAACTCCTTGTATTTTGGCTAAGTAGAAAAGGATTTTGGGTAATGACTCAGCTGGAATGGAGGTGGAAAACAAGTTATATAACCATCACATGTTCACATTGTGGTTTGTGGTGTTTGGTTGGATTATATTTGTTTGGCTTTAATGGAATGTTACTGATAAAGGCCTAATTGCTTGAAAAGGCCTGGTTTTGGCAATAAACGAGCTCCCTTTTGCACCTGCCTGAGGACTCTGCATCGCTTCTTATCATAACATTGTGCTTCTTAGATAGGCAACCCCAGAGGTGCTATCACCTCCTCTGACTGGCTTGGCCTTGGCCAGAATTGGGTCTGTCCTGGAGCTGGCACTGGCTCTGTCAGACACAGCAGAAACTTCTGGCTGTGTTTCACTGATGATATCCCTGTACCCCCCCCTCACCAAAACTCAACCACACTAACACAATCCAGTGCCCAATGAAGATCCATCAAAAAGGTTTACAACAATTTAGTTTTCACCTAGGTATTTGGTCTTTCACATTTTGGTTTTTAACAAAATTTAAATTTGCAGCAGCCATTGTGCATTTAAAATTTCTGATATTTTATCTCATGTTGTAGTCAAGCCACACTCTCTAGATTATGGGCGAGTAGAACACACCTCACTGTGATAAAATACCCCATGTGGCTCCTCAGGCATTTGAGAGTCTCCAGCCCAGCCCAGCAATCTCTCTCACCCACCATTATCCTGATTGTGAAATGCAGCCCTGGCTCTGTGCTGGGAAGAGGGGGAAATGCCACTGTTCTTTAATGAATGTTAGTTTGTACGTACATTTAATGATACACAGAGAACTGAAAATGTCCAATGTGAAATGAAATGCTACATATACAGAGGTTGCTTACATTCTGTGGCACTATGCTAGAGCAACAGTCCTTGAAATCTGTTCCAGAGAGCACAGAGTATTTACTGAAGATACTATCTTTCAAGCATCTCCCCTGCCATTCACAATACTGCAGCCTCCATGGTAAAATAAAATTATTTTAACAGCAGGGACTGACAAAGAAAATTGTTCTGAAAATTCATGTCCTATCTGCCTTTTAATGCAACAAGCATCAGCCCAGAGCTGTCATACGGAAAAGAAAGAACCAGTGTGCCTTCCAGTCTTCTGCTGGTCCCCACCTGTTCCAGGCCTGGCTGGGATGGAAGTAACTTTCTTCTCAGGAGCCAGTATGGTGCTGTGCTTTGACTTTGTGACTAAACAGTGTTGATAACACAGAAGTGTTTTGGCTATTGTTGAACAGTGCTTGCACAGTCAGGGATTTCTCTTTCTCCCACTCTGTTCCACCAGTGAGTATGCTGGAGGTGAGCGAGAGACTGGGAGGACACAACTGCAACAAGTGATCATGCAATATTCTGTACCATGTGAGGTTGTGCCCAGCAATAAAAGCTCAAGGAAAGAAAAAAAGCAGGGATGTTGAATGTTAAAGCATTTTCTTTCTGAGTAGCTGTTATACATTTCAAAGCACCAGGAAGTGGTTCTCTGTCTGCTGATGGGAAGAAAGGAGTAATTACTTTTTTGCTCTCCCTGCACATGTACCTTTTGTTTCATCCACCAAATCAAATGCTGAGTGGCGCATCTCTGTTACTGAAAATATGGATAGAAGCAGGCTCACAAGGGAAATGTCATTCACTTAGAAACAGCCAAAACTGAAGACTAGAGGTTCAGAAGGAGTAGAAACATTTGCATGTCTTTACTGCAAGTAAAATATAATGCCTTTTAATATATGATAGTTTCCCTAAAACATTGTAGGATTTCAAACAAGCCTTACAGAATGCTGGCTACTATTCTAAAGAGCATATTTGCTGAGATCTTTGTTCCTTCATTGTGAACAGACAGAATATTTTCACATAATTTACATCATTAGTGATAATATAGTCACAGGCAATTAAAGTGCTACAAATTTTATATAACCTGCCACAACTAAAGAAAGAAGACAACTATAGCTGAAGTCAAAGACAAACAGAAGTACACCACTTCAAAGTCAAGAGTATCTGACTTTTGCACTAAAACACTGAAGCTGTTGCCAGACAATTCAGCCAGAGAACTCTGCACTTTTCATTCAAGATCAACTTATTAGCTCAGAGGAAAGGTGATTAATGGCCATTCTCCTCTCCATGAGAGGAGAGAAGAAACTGAAAGGTGTGAAAGTCAACTAGAACTGCCCTAGCAATCTGATTAATTCCATTTAAACTAGTGAAAATCGTCTGTGTCATTACAGGTAAGATAACTTAATTTGTCCAAGGCTGTGAGACAGAATATCTGCATAGAGTTTGAGAGGGAGGATGATGGACACTCAAGTCAGGAAGAAAGAGAAGTGCTGGAAGCAAGGACCCTGGTTTTGTGACTAGTACAAAATTTGCAAGAGGCATTTGATGTAGAAGAGGTGAAGAAGGACATAAGCTGCCCCTCTGTATCTAGTCCATATCTCTCATTCAAGTGCTGTACTAGTTTACTCCAGGACTGGGATGTTTTGTTTGTGTATGCCCTCTGCACTACACACATTTTATTTCCAAGTCCACCTTGGTGCTATTCAGTGATGGCATAGTATTTCAAAGCCTTTTTTTGGTGGGGATGGGAACTCTACTCTCCAATACTACAATTCTTCTAAAGCCATTTTAACTGAAGCAACAAATATGAAAATATTTGTAAATCTCTTCAGCTTACACCTTTTACGAAACATAAAGTTGAAGACTAAAATTAGGATTAAAAATTAATGATGTGTTCATTTATTTTGATAATGTATATCCAATAACTGAAATTCAGAGCTATCAGTACTATTAACTGAAGTTGTGTACACCTTAAAGAAGATAAAATTTGGTTTTGGCATAGTCACGAACACTTTAGATTCAGCTTTTAAATTCTGTATACTGCATTTTTCAAGAAGAAAAATATCAATTATTTTGCTGTTCAAAATAATCTAATTTTTAGTCCTTTTCAGCAGACATAAGTGAAAAGATAAATAACATTATATAAATTAATAATTAATTCTGCTTACTTTTATTATTTACCATTGTAGCTCTAAGTATTCATCACCACAGTATCTGAGCATCTTAGAAATGTCAGTGAATTATGCATAAGTCCACCAACTTGTAGGGTGTTTCTGTTATTCCTGTTTTACTTTTATGGAAGAAAATGGACACTGAGATTGATAGACTGATTTTTCAGAGGTGCTTAGCAACT
The DNA here is from genome assembly GCA_013396875.1 of Vireo altiloquus. Taxonomy (NCBI): domain Eukaryota; kingdom Metazoa; phylum Chordata; class Aves; order Passeriformes; family Vireonidae; genus Vireo; species Vireo altiloquus. Next base: position 6,661 of record VZRF01003385.1, on the reverse strand, counting down.
GGTTGGCCTACCCAGTCATTTTATTTGGCATTGCAAAACACAGGCCTTTTTCTTTTATTTTGTCTATAACTTAGGGACTTGGAAACTGCCATTTTTAAGAAACTTCCTGACTTGAGATAAATTTCCTTACACATTCTTAAAGCTTATTTTGCCAAAATATGAGGTTGGAAAGCATTGAAAGTAACAGAGGACTTATCTGTTGACATCCATCTTGTAGCTGATAGTTTCTGTGCTGAAGCAGTCAGAAACAGGGAGTAAAACATAAAAGCATAATTAAGCCATTCTTTTTCTTTCTTCTTATTTTTCCTTTTTTTTTTTTTTTTAATTTGGAAACATACATTTTCTTCCCTGCCCAAGAAGAAATGTTATGCCATTGNTTTTTGAATTTGGAAACATACATTTTCTTCCCTACCCGAGAAGAAATGTTATGCCATTGAAATGATTCTCGGTCTCAAAATACATTGCATTTAAACACCTTGATTACATAATATTATTCTTATTATATAACTGATACTTACAGATACTCCATTAGTGCTCAGTCATTATAATAAAGTTGATAAATGAGGCACAGATACACTTCTCCATTGTTTCTTATGAACTGAGATGTTAATGCAGTCTAATGCAAAAGGAGAACAAAGAGAGGAGCTAGAGGAGATGAAAGCCAAGAATTTATTTCCCATTCCTTACACAAAACATTCAGTTCTAAGTTCAATATTCATGTAGTAAATGTGCCAAAAAATATTCTGATCCTTTTTTTCTAGAGATAAGTAATGTTGACTGCATGCAAAGATAATTTTTCGGGTTCCTATTTTTTTTCCTAAAGTGCAATATCAGTAAAACTGAAATTCTACTGGCACAGTAGGATGCACTGGCAATTCAAGTTTGCAATTTTAAAACAAAATTACACTGCTGTTAAAGCAGGAATCTGCAAATCTCATTTCTTCTGGCTTTGTCAGAATTAGCCACAGAAATAGCTTTATTTGAGTAACATGTTGCTTTATCCTATTGATCCATAAAGCATCCTGTCACATTACAAGCAGCTAAACAATTTCTCCTTTTGTCTTATTGTCTACATGGATGCAAGTACCTCGATTTCAAAGGAACTACAGCTAAGGTAATGCACAGATTGAGGTATTATCTTTTGTGAACTGAAGACTTAGCAAAAGAGCAGCCTGTCTTGCTATACACAGGCTTGGACCCCATTTGAGGGTGGCATTTAAGTTTGTACGAGAAGCTACACACCATTTGTGCACCAACTTTTGATTATTTGAAACAAGAAAAACTGAAATAATCGAAAACCACCCAGAACTAATATGTCTTCCAGAAAGCCTAATGTCTTCTGGTTTAAGATAGCCTGTATGTGATTTTATTTCAAGGCTTTATTAGTAAACTATATCTTACCAAAAAGCCTCATATATATTTAAGAATGTATTTCCCCAAGAAAAATCCACAAACATAAATAATTCTTTGATTATAGTTACAGCAATGAAAACATTCAGGAGGTAGAAGTGATTTCTGTTAACAAGCCTAATCACAGCAATTTGTATTAACCACCAAATATTTTATGTGCCATAGAGGCAGACAGAAAAATATGAGGTATTTTCAAAGTTTTATGCTGACCTAAACGCTTCATAATAGAACTATTTACCTAAGTGAGAGTCAATTTGGAATCTATAATAAAGTTAAACAGTGTAAGTAAGTTTATTATGTTTTATTCTTTCTGGTTTTGCATATAGAAAGACTACAGGGAAGAGGCAGAACTGAGAAAAACTGTGATCCTGCACGCATAACTGAAAATTTAGCAGTAATACCCCATCATAGTGGATTAACATTCACACCTATTTAGCCTAACCTCAGAACAGATGCTGAGCATGGAAGTTGCACAGGGTGTAAGTTTTTGCAAGAACTGCTGTTGTGATGTGATTGTAACAGATATAAGCCTCAGTCATCAAGTGTTCAAGCACTTTGAAGACTGAAGTCTTCAATACTGCACAGCCACAGATTCTTTTCTTTAGAAACCGTTGACATTTTGAAAATAATTGGTAAGATTTGTGCAAAAAAATTCGAAATTAATTAATACTTGGTTTGAACATGTATTTTCATTATATAGGAGAAAAGGGTGTATTGTGAAAATGTAAGCAAATAATTTACTACCAGACAGTAAAATACTTAACATTTATGGAAATACGAATGATAAGTAAGACTGCAGTGTACAGAGCACAGCTGTCACACTGAAAAAAACAAGGAAGCAATCCTTGGCTATTCTCTGCACGCTTCACAATGCTAAAACCATGACGTGACATTCTGTCATCTATATCCCATGTACTATTAAAAATCTCTAAGAAAGATCAGATGTAGAACTGAGTTATGCAAAAATGAGAAACCCAGTTTATTTTTATATTATTAAGGATTTAGTCGAGCATTTCTGTACTGAGGCGAAAAAAAACCCCACTACATAAATATTGCAAAATGTTTCCTACTCTCAAGTAAGTATGTCTGTTACAAATGTGGTCCCATGTGACTTCGTGTTTGGACTTTGTACTAAAGGCATCCAGATGGTGTAGCAAGAGAGTGTTCCAAAAATGTAACTGGCACCCTTGCTGGCGGTGACAGCTTCCAGCAACTTAAAGTTGTAATTTCCTTATTCAACAAACAGAGAGAGTTTTGTGACAACACTGGAGAAAATGAGAGTCTTTAAGAATTTATGACATGGTAATCGTCACCTTTTCCATCCAGCTAAGAATATTCCCTTTAGAGCTAGAGAGTAGTTGTTATCACACACTGCCCTTTTCTTTACTTTCCTCTTTCATAGGAACTGTTTTTAAATCTCTCTGCTCAGAGAAAAATATTCCTCCAGCCAGGATAAGGAAAAAAATGGCCATGATTATACTCGTGGGCACATATCCTTCCTTTTATTACATTTCTTCATTTTAACTTCAGTAGGGTCATTATAATTGCCTCATAAAATATGGCAATGGTACCATTATTGCTCCTACTCCAGAAATGCTGTAGATGTTGATAGCACAGAGAACAACGAGGACATAGATTTCGACACACTAAAATCAAATGGAAATGCTTTCAGGTTAGCTGAGAAGCAAGCATGTAAATTATTAGATCAATTATGGACCAGTTTCAAGGCTGGCTGCAAACAGTAGAAGGTAACCCACCCATACCCCTGGGTTTTTTAACTTGTCCTTGCTAGCTGAATTATGTCTTCAGCAGTATGACCAACCAAGAAGTTTGAAGTCTCACTTCAGTTTTTTGGAGAACTTCAGACTTTTTATGTACAGTTTTTGTAAAGCTTATTCACTGTCAGTCTTGTTGCCATGATAAATATGATTGCAAGGTTCTGCTTAAAAATATTCTGCAACCAATGTAGGAACAGTTACAGATCAGTTGAGTTCATCTGCAGAAGTATCAGGTAATAACTGTCCAACACTCATGCCTATGAGTGACTCAGGTCAGTGACATGAGAACATTTTTTACTCTCCTTTACGTGGTGTTTGACATTAAAAAATGCTGCCTGCTACTCAAAGGTATTAATCGGTTTGCCTGCAAAATGTTCCAATTTGGGGTTTTTAATATTCAATGTGAATGTAAGCAACATTTCTTTAAAGACAAATAACAAACTCTCTGACCTTCTTTTTATTTTATAATTAAAAAAAGGGCACAGACCAAATTTTCTTCTCTGAGGCACCTTTAAGTAATTGTGTTCTATCAACATATCTTGTTTTCTGAGCTGACTAAATTAGAACTGGCTTCCTTCTTATTTCATTAATTGATACTACAATGATTATTTTCCTAACCTTGAATGCCAAAATAAGCCTATGGGTTGAGCCTGTCTGGTTTGCCAAGGAAAAACTTTGGAGAAGTCGCAGAAGAAAATGAATGCCTGTGGAAGAGGACTCCACAAAGGTTCTGATAAAGCATAGTCAGACAGAGTACCAGGGGCCTGATCAGAGGAGATCCTGTGTCATCCATCTGCTATTTCATGACTGTCTCCTCATTTTAAGGATGAGTTTTTCAGAAATTAGGGAAATTATATTGCAATTTCACTTGGAGCAAGTAATTTTATAAGAAAAATAAGCCTCTATTTGGTTAGCTTTTCAGATTTTATCATGTTTCTGAATATATTCATATTATAATCATCAAAAAACAGATATTTGATCTGTTCTACACACTCCACCCACTACTGCTTGCTGATGCCAAGAAGCAGGGTTAGGAGGGACATATCCTGTTCTAGTAGCAGGCTTGTGTTCTTCAAGTACTTCAGTAACAGATGGTAATTTGTTTCGTTATTCTGTAAGGCGCAACAATGGCACAGATCACTGTTGGCAAATCACCATCAGATCTATTACAGGAGATGCACATTCTTACTCAGATTATATTAGTGTTTTATCCCATGAGTAATTCCATTGAAACTGTTGAAACCACACCTTGGATAAAGCAATAAGTATGAGAATCTGGCCATAATTTCTTCTATCTGCTCTTTTAGCACTTTAGATTAAGAAATGTACATAACAAAATTCAGAAAAACTAATCAAAATCAAGAGTCAGAACGAGTAATAATTAAGGGCTTTTGAGGTAGGAGATGGATTAATGTATCATTTGAAAGAAATGAAAGTCACTAACTCTTCAGTTGACACATACCAAAATATTTTCTCTAATTGAATGTACTTGTTTTGTCTATAGCCAAATTAGTCTGTCAGATTAAATCCTTTGAGAAAGTTATATGTATTGGCAGTGAAATAATGTTCTAATCATGTAATATATATCAATATTTTTATTTAACCAGTGCTATTTGCCACGTTCTGTTGAGGTTCTTCCACATTCTATTGCACACCTGAGAGCTTTACTCTCACTTCACATTAGCTTATACAGCTATACAATAGAAGTATTACACTCATCCAGATTCAGTGAATACGGAAATTAAATCTTGCCTATATGCTCTGTCTGACTGAAACAAATTTAACAATGCAGAAGATTGAATAAAATAGATGTTCAAGGCAGCTGCTTTTGCAAAGTAAATGGGAGGAGTTAGATACCCACATCATGAAGCAGGTTTGTTTTACTTCCAATCACTGTATGGGGTAATTTTTTCTTCTTAGAGAGATATATTCTTTTAAAATCAGTATATTTGCATCCATCACAGGCTAAGGTAGTCACCTGGATTGATAAGTGTGGCAGACGATCTTTGTATTAGTTTGAACATTGTTAGAGTTAAGTTTTCAATGTAATCCTTTCCCTTCCCTGGGTCAAGTTCTCCAAGTACCAGTCACTCCCCGGTCCCACCCACGCCTCTGCGTCTCCTGCCAGTCACCTGGGACCATGCCCCAGCCCCTAGACCCCTTCGGTCCGTGATTGGTCCCTGG
>VZRF01003383.1:0-17868 GCA_013396875.1 Vireo altiloquus | reverse complement strand
TGTGCTTCACCCTATATGTGTGTGTGCTTCACCCTATATGTGTGTGCTCCATCCTATATGTGTGTGCTCCATCCTTTATATGCGTGTGTGCTTCACCCTATATGTGTGTGTGCTTCACCCTATATGTGTACATGTATATGCTCCACCCTATACGTGTGTCTGTGTCGCCCTGTGCTCCCAGCAAAGTGTATGTTAAAACCCAACCCAAAACCCTATGGAATATCGAGGATGCAGAGATCAGGATTTCTGTGGGGGCAATCATAGGGGCCCACAAACGGGAAAACACAGAAATCACTGGATTCATTCTTAGGCATGGATGCAATCCCTAAAGAAACAGGGATTTGGATCTTTTTGTTCTGTGGTGTCTGAAAATCAGCCTCGCTCCTGGTGCTGCGTGTCCTGCACGTTTGGGACTGTGGGGTTAACGTGCTTTTCCATTGCCTGTACATTTAAATACGCTCCAGCTATTTGATAAATAACTGCTCCCAAGCTTTGGTGATATTAAATCCAGCTAAATAAGATTCCCCACGGAATATCGAGGCTCTAATTGAATCTCAGGGGTTCTGGGCCCGTTCACAAACAGCCTTTGAGTTGTTTTTGTTCCTGACGTCAGCGCAGGGCTTGATTGAATTATGGCCTTGGACTGCGGGAGCACCTGCCAGGGCCACTGCTCTGAAGGGTCCAGCAGCATTTCCAGGGCAAACCTCGCTGGGAAGTTTGTGGCTGGCATACAAACTTCCAGCCTGGAAGCAAAGCTGGCAAAAATGCACATAAATTCCCTCAGCTCTCCTCTTCCCTTGGTGATGCTCTGATGTTGAGGTGCGTCCCTGTTTGAGGTGACCTCGGGATGTGACAGAGGAGAGGCTGAAATATTGGGATCTAATGAAATGACACAAAAGGGACTTGTTTCTTTGGGATTTGGGGAACAAAGGCCACCAGGGAAGAGGCTGGGACTGTAATTCCCGTGGCACGAGGCTGTTTGGGTGGACTTTGGGAATACCTGCGGGCACAATCCGTCTCTGCTGAGGCTTCCATGGGGCACAGCCTGGCTTGCCTCAGGATAAAAAATTGCCTCAGGGCTGTCACTTGTCCCTTAAAATTTTTTTAAGGGATAAGTGACAGCAGGTATTTTAGGAGAGGAGCAGTGATGAGACTTCTGCCTTCCTGATAAGGCAAATCCAACATCAGAGCTGCAAGCGGCCCGAGAGCTTGAGTAAGTTTTAACTGAGACTACGGCAGCCTGTCCTTAATTCATCCACAGTGAGCTTTTGCCCTCCTGCTTTTCCAGGATTAGATGTTTTCCTTGGATTGTGCACAAATTGATGCGTTAGGGTGTGAGCAGAGCCCAGAGGATTCTTTATTCCACGGGGTCCTAGTTGTCAGCGAGCGTCGCTTCACTTGGATTTTCTGTCCCTAATCCCTCTGTTGATTTTATACTCTTTGGAAACATACACTCACTTAGGAAATCCTGGGTCTTGTTGGATAAACAGAGAAAAATTCCCATTCCTAAAATTAGCTCTTTGATAAACACCACAAATCAGAGCATTGATTTATGAACCGGCGCATTAACGAACGGACATCGGGCTTTTCCCTCTCCTAATGCCCTCATTTATATCCCATGGATTTTTTTGGTTTTATTTATACCCCGTACATTTTTACTTTATATTCCATGGATTTTTTTCCCTTTTTTTCCATGGATTTATTTGTTGATGCCGTGCTCTCTGCCTTTTGGATGTTAATTATCCTCAGCGCGGTGCCGAGCGGCTGCGCCGTGACTGAGAGCTGTGCTCGGCGTGGAGCAGAGATGCTTCCCATGACTGGAACATGCAGAAATCCCAGGAATTTCCATCCAATTAGGAAGTTAACCTGGAAAGAGATCCAGGATGGGAGCAGAAGGCCAGAGCTTGGCTTTTATCCCCTTGCCGGCTCTGTCTGTTCCTCGCACGGGTGATGCTTCCTTGGCCGTGGCAGAAACCTTGAGCCAGACAATTATTGGGGTTGAATTCTCCTTTGCCTTTTAGCCACAAACCCAATTTAGCTGAAGCGCGAGAATATTGTCAAATTGAAAAGAAATTTAGAGATAACATCTACAAAGAGACTTGTTTAGGAGAGGAAAATCCTTTCGTTATCTGAGCACGGCGGGGCGAGATTCGGGCGTTTGGGGGTAAGATTTGGGTTTTTGGGGGCAAAATGGTGTCTTTTGGGGACAAAATTGAGGTTTTTTGCAGCACTAAGCCAATGCTGGAAAAAGCTCTGCCATTTCTTTGTGAGTGTGATGTGGGGCAGTGGTGAAAGACATTCCAAACCCGAGGATTCTCCTGTGTCCAGCCCGCGGGCTTGCCCGACTCAGGCAGCAACTGCAGCCCCTTCAATTCTGACCTTCTCTTGTCTTGTTTAAGGTGCAGAAAAAATTCTTTATTTAACATTTAGGAGGAGAAGAAGGAAGTGAAACCCCTGTGAGCCAAAATTGAGCAGATAAAGTCATTTTTATTTGCATTTTTCCGCTCCCGGAATCCCCCTCCCTGCAAGCTCTTGTAGCCGTCAAACCGCAGTGTCTGACTAGAAGGGGAGGATGAGTTCTATTAAATATTAGGTTGAAACTTTAAATAGAGATAAAATTGGTTTCTAGCATCTTTTGAAGTGTAAAATAAATCCTGTGGCTCTCGGGCACAATTGCGGTGTTGATAAACAGGGCAGGGCCTAATGGCGAGTTGTTCTTCCCTTAATCCAAAAGAGCAGGAGCTTAAATAGAAAGTGCAGGATTACAAAGGAAGCTGCTTTATTTTTATTTTTTAGGAGAGAAAGTTGTTTCCTCTTATTCGGCGCCACAAAAATCACCTCGCAGAGAGGGGTGGGACGGAGCCCTCGGAGGGAGCAGGGAATTGTGAGGGGTCACAAGTGCTGTGTGCTCGCTGGAGTCACTCAGGGGATTTTATTAATAATATTTACAAAGATATTTTGCTGGTTAAAGCCCTTCCCTTGCCCGTGGCTGTCGGAAGGAGCTGCTTCAGGAGGGAATTGCGAGCAAACCGCGATAATCTGTCGAGCACGCTCCCGTTTGCCCGTGGCGTTGCTCTGAATCCGATTGCAAAAGGGCAGGGAAAAAAAGCTGAGTAAGGGCAGGAGTGAATTCAACCCTTCGAGCTGCCACCCAAGGCAGGGATTGAGGCATTGTTCCTGCTCCTGCCCACCGTGCCAGGCAAGGGAAGGGCTGCGGGCTCGTGGCGCAGATGGCACCCATCGCCCCAGCGCCGCGCGCATCAAACCCTGGCATCTGAGGCATCGAGGTGCCTCCCTGGAGATAAGGCTGCCTTATCCCTCTTTAAGATAAGGGTTTAAGGTGCTTCTTGCAAGGGATCTCTCTTCATCCCGCTCGGAAAGCTGGCTCAGGGACTGCGGGCAGGGTTTGAGGCGGCTGGAGTTAAACGGGATGAATCCCAGCCCAACCACCCCCTGGGGCTGCTGAAATCCTCATTTTTGGGAAATTTGTGTGTTTTTAGACCCCCCTGGGGCTGCTGAAATCCTGATTTTTGGGAAATTTGTGTGTTTTCAGACCCCCCCGGGGCTGCTGAAATCCTGATTTTTGGGAAATTTGTGTGTTTTTAGACCCCCCCCAAGCACTTCTGGTATCTCTGAAGAATCAGGAGCCCACCTGATACAGCCTGGCAGCCCCAACCCTGCGGCGTTCTCCCTTCTTATTTATGGATTTATTACATTTATCCCATTTATTAAAGACTGCCACTGTGCTTGGTGTTGTGCTTTTTCCGAGGGTTAATTGGTTCCAGTTGCAGAGTTAATTGATTTCGCTTGGCTCCCAAGGAGGAGATGCGAAATGGAGGCTCCTTGGAGGGTGACACTTCCCGGGAGAGGCAAACACCTCCTCTCCCCTTCCTGCGAGGTACAATCCTCCTCTGGACCTCAAGAGAAGGAATATTTGCCACCTCACCCTTTCATCTCATCCCAAAAAATTCCTTCCAAGTGGAGGGGAGTCTGTGAGCTCCCCAACATCCCCAGTATTGGCAGCTTTGGCTGTGCTTCCAAGGCGGTGACTAATAGCAGCAGATTCCAACTCGTTATTCCGACACTTTGGACTCAGTCCCAATTTTTGCCTTCCATCCATGAGCTATTTTGTTCTCCTGAAATCATTGTGGCAAACTTCTTTTTTCCGACTCGAAAAGGGTTTGGATCTTTAGGGTTTCGGGAGAGGGTTTTTAGGAAAAACATCTCGTTTAGTGATGGTTCCGTATGGAATCATCAAAAATTTGGGCAACTCGCTGCCTGATCCTGGATTTAGGAATTTTTTTGGTGTCCATCTCACTCGGAATTCTGACAAACAGCTACTTCTCTTTGTCATTAGAGGCAGCTAATTAATAAATACGGGAAAGATAATGTGGAGAATGCTGTCTGGGCACTGCGGCTTGGGAACTTTGCCTTTCTTTTCCTGGAGTCCTGGAATGGTTTGGGTTGGGAGAGACTTTACCACTCACCTTGTTCCAACCCTGTGCCGTGGGCAGGGCAGGGAACCTTCACTACCCCAAGCTGTTTTTTGGGAATAAGATGTGCTCCAGCTCCATAGCTACTTGTGCAGGCGCTTCCTCCTATCCTTCCCTTTTATCCATCAATGGAAAATTAAAGCTCCCATTTCCTGGTTGCTTCGTAGGCTGAAGCCTCCTTCAAGCTCCCGTCTCATGATTTGGCTTATTCAGCTCCTCCTCGTGCTGGTGGTTGTGTTCCATTCACCTCCAGCGTGGATTCGGGGAGAGGGGAAGGATGAATATGGATGAATGGATGAGTACAAGTGCTGGGAGTGATTTTTAGCGCTTCTCCCGTTCCTGTTTGTCAGGCTCACATGGAAAACTGGCGAGCTCAGGGCCGTGGTTTGAATGGCCAAGTGCACTTCACGTGCTCTTCCCTGGAGATGGGAAGCAATGGGAATTTTCCTGCTGACTTCCCTCACAGGAGTCTTTTCGTGGGAAGGGTCAGGAGCTGCCCAGGGAGGTGTTGGAGAGCTCATCCCTGGAGGTGGCACTCAGTGGCTCACAGGTTGGACTCCATCATCCTGGGCGCTTTTCCAACCTCTATGTCCAACCTCTGTGATCCTGGGAATAGGTGAGCTCGGAAAAGGAGGGCCCTGCTTATTTATTTATTTAAGCTTGCCCCAAATAACCATTTTTTTCCTGTTCCCCTTAGGAAATCCTTCACTGGGATCCGATATTTGTGGGGATTGAAAAGTTGATTTTGAAACGATTTAAAAATGGTTTTCTCCATCAATTTGTAAGGATGTGGAAAACAATCTTTTCTTTTAGAAAGGTTCCCTGCCATCCTTGTCACCGGTGCATTTCCTCGACCTACAGTTAAATATAACCATCTTTAAAAAAGCAGGGATATATTCCCACACATTATCCCGATCCGGCGTAAGCATCTGCGGTTCTAAGTGCACTTCATTTCACCTAATTAAGTTATTTAGTCATTTACACATTAGCGATGTGCTACAGATTCCACTCTGACAGGAGCGGTGTGTAATTACACCTCGCTTCTCCCTGCTCCGGGATGGGGCTGGAGCAGCCTGCCCCAAACCCTCGGGTGAGAGGAACAAAGGGAGCAGCTCCAGGGCTGCAAGCAACACTTGGCCACCACTTATCTTCTCCCAGCATGGAGAAAGTCCTCTCAGGAGCTTTCCCGAGGCGAACCAAAGGCCACTCACCATTCCCTAATTGCTGCTGTTGGTTTCCAAGGCTGGAATTCCTGAAATGAATAAGGTTTGTGAAGGTTTGGTTGGGTTTTGCTCCTGAATTTTGGTGGTTTCCTTGTGGAAACTGATCTTCTGAAGGTTTGGTGTCCATCCGTGGCTTCCTTCCTCCATCAGAGCTGCTCCTCAGTGATGTTGGGTTGTTCGCTGGGCAGGCCCTGGCACCCTGGATCTCCCTGGCATGGGGCTTGGAGCAGCTTGGGACAGTGGCAGGTGTCCCTGCCCGTGGCACTGGATGGGCATTAAGGTCCCTTCCAATCCAAACCATTCCATAATTCCATGAATCCTCCTCAAAGCCGACCAGAGGAAGGATCTCATGCGCTCCAACCACGCCGAATTCCACGCGTGTACAGCGCTAGGAACTGGCTGTGACTCCCCCAAATCCTCGTGGATCCGTGCCAGGCTCGTGGAGCTCGTGCAGCTCCAGCTCCTCCTCGCTGCTGTGGCGGCACCGAGCGCTCCCCGCGTGCAAAGTCAGCTCTATTTCGAGCGCTCTCTTTGCACAGGAAACACCTCGAACCTTCCCATGTGGGAATGAGATGGCAACCTACTTCTGGAGCTTGCCCAGGTTTTTCCATGAGCGTGGCTTGGCTTCCGTCAGGGAGGTTCTCCGGGGAGTGAAGTGGTGCAGACGTTGGATGTTGTCACTTCTCTTCGAGGAGACGCCAGCGATGACATCTTAGGGCATCACACGCTGTTAAAATCCTTAAATCTCCGTGGATTTAAGGTGTTCCCTGCTTGCATTCCTGATTTTCTTGAAATTGAGTGGCTACATCCTTGGGATGAAGAGGGAAATTTCCTCCTTTAGCTGGAATTTCTAGATTTGTGTTAAATGATCCATTTGTGCTTTCCTCGGGATATCATTCCAGGGTTTGGGAGCTCTGAGCAGAGCTGGAGAGGAACTTTGGACTGGCAGGACGAGCAGGAATGGCTTCCCAGTGGCAGAGGGCAGGGCTGGATGGGATATTGGGATGGGATTGTTCCCTGGGAGGGTGGCAGGCCCTGGCACAGCTGTGGCTGCCCCTGGATCCCTGGCAGTGCCCAAGGCCAGGCTGGAGCACCCTGGGACAGTGAGAGGTGTGGCTGGACTGGATCAAAAATAACTGTGGATGGATATGGAGCTGGAGGGAGCAGTAAGAAGGATAAAACAGGTGCTTATTTGAGTTTTGCTGGTTTAAACTCTTATTAATGTTTGTTTGAACTGTGAGGATCGACTTTCCCAGTTTCGTGTCACACGAGTTGCTATCCAAAGGGAAATATCCCCCATGGAAAACCAGAGAGCCTACGTAGATCTCTTTGGTCTCACAGGCAGCCCATTAATTTGCCCAAATTAAATATTATCTTTAAATATTGCAAGGTTAAATGTCCACTGATAATGGATTTAGACGGCCATTAAGGCCTAATTGCTCCCTAATGGAGTTGGCCAAAGACATTTATTTGATAGAACTTCTTGAAAAGGGACTAAAAGCACCAGGAGGGTTTTTTTTCCACTGGTCCTTTTTCATATCCACGTAGGAGAGATTAAATTCCATTTTCATTGAACGCTGTGGGACATGGTCTGGAGAATCCCAGAATCGCTGAGGTTGGAAAAGATCTCCGAGGTCGTTGAGTCAATGCTCAACCAGGAGGAGATTCCAAAGTGGTTGGAACAAACTGGGAGGATGATCCCAGCTGGTTCAGACCTCCTTCCTCCCCACAGCTCCTGCCACGAGGGTGGAACCAGGTGAGGGTTGGGAATCTTGTCTCAGGAAGAAGCTGTAGGACAAGAGGAAATGGCCTCGGGATGGACATCAGGGGGAATTTCTCCATGGAAAAATGGGGAAAAAGGGGATCAGGCACAGCTTGGACTCCACCATCCTGAAGCTCTTTTCCAACCTAAACGACTCTGAATTGTCCTAAGCTGCAAATCCTCATTGCGTGGAAGTTTTCTGCTCCATTTTCAGCAATCTCTCAGGGCTCTTTTATGGCAGGAAGAAGATAAATATCCATATTTTCTTGGATTGTGGCTCGCGTTTCAAGCCTGCAAGGGCCTTAATCATGAGGAGATGTTATCCTGTAAATGGGATGTTTTTCTTCTCCAGCAATGTTTAATGAGATCCTATCAAGGAAAAGTCTTCCTTAAAAGAAAGGAAAACGCTGCTCTCCCTGTCACAGTTTTATATCAGCAATTAAAGCATCTCTGGGACATGGTCGTGCTTGGCTTTTGCCTTTTCCATGCAATCCCTGTCGTGGCAGGAATGAATCAGGCAAAATTCTGCTTCCTTTTTCCCTGTTCTGAATCTCCTGAGAGAAAACAAGAACCAGAGTGATTCACAGGGAAACATTTGGAGGAGGTTTTGGGATTCGGAATTCATTTAGGAGATGGATTTCAGAAAGATTTGGCCTTTATCTCATTGGTTATCCCTAAAAATACAGTGGAGAGGGATGTGATGAGGACAATCAGAGAGCTCTGGTGACTGAACAGCCAATCCAAGTGTTGTCATTCCAAACCTTTGGGTGGATTTTGACTCGGTCTGGAGAGTCAAAATTGTTTTGATTTGATTGTTTTTCAAGGATAAAAGCCTGGGTTTGGTAGGTTTTGTCCCTCAGGGATTACTGAGGCAGCACAGTGTGAGCACTTCTTTATTCTGTACTTCCCTGCACAAAATGATAATAAATAGGATAATAAATACAATTCCAGTGGAAAAGTTCCTCCTTAGTTTGGATGAGAGGGAAAAACCCTTTGGTGTGGTTGGAATTGCACAGATCCACGTGAAGCCACCCAACCCTCTGAGAGACCCTTTGGCTTCCCCTTGGGCTCCTTCCATTTCCACGGAAAGCTCTTCTCTTGATTCCTGAAACGCATTTGGGAAATTCATTATCGATGAATTAATCCTTCCCCATCCTTGCCGGATTTGATGGCTTTTCCGTACCCATGGAATGCTATTTTTGGGGGTTTGTGATTGGCTTGATGAGGCGAGGAAGGAAAACAAACTGGGATGGCTGCAAAATGGGGAAAAAAGTCCAACAAAAAGCCTGCAAAACCTGCAAAACGAATAGACCTCTAAACAGGGATTATTTTCCCAAGCAGTCATTCCAAGAGGAAATGAAGGAATGGGTTTGTTTGCAAATCCTTTTACCTCAGGGGTCAGGGTGGCCTTTTCCTTCTGCACCTTTAGCCTGATCATCTGCAGGGATTTGGGGAGATTCCCAGTGTGTGCAGGAGGGAAAAATAAACCTTTCCAGGAGCTGCCTTGGCTTTCCGTGCCGCCTGCTCCGAACTCTGCTCCACTCGCACGGGGAGGTGGCACAAGGAGCAAACAGGAAATCCTTGTTTTCCACAAAAAACGCTGAAAACCATCGGTTTGTGGTCGGTGCCATTCACTTGAAAAGTTTGGGAGCCAAAAACTGGAAAGCAGGAAGCAAAATCTTCTTCTTTTTCCATCATTGCCCAAGAGGAGTCATCCTGTTTGCTCCCCTTTTTTAACCGTTTCCCAGGAATCCGTGGTGGTTCATTTTTGCCATAGATCGAGGCAGATTCCTGGGAGAACAAGTTGGATCCCAGGAAAAATGAAAAGCTTTGATTCATTTATCTGGAAAATCAGCACCGGGGTGGGCTGAGTCTGAACTCCCAACCTCCTTGCGAGGGGAGCAGAGGCGAAACAAAGAGGAGGATCCTTCCCCAGGAGCTTAAAGCGGGAATGTAAAGCGAGGGAGAACAGATGGATGGACAGATTGGGGAGCCCGGGAAAACAAAGAGCCGGTATTGTTGGGCAGGAATCGCTGCGCTCCGCTCATCCCGAGCTGCAACCAGGGATGGCACACCGGGAATGCGGGCACGGAGCGCGGGCACCGCCTGGCCTCGGAGCTGGGAGAGGCTGCAGAGCGTCGGGAAGTGAGGGGAGTGGGGATGGCATCGCTGGGGAGCCAAAGGGTTCCACCATTCCGTGGTTTCAGGGGGAAGGCTGGGAGAAAAACGGGAAACGTTGCTCCGAGGTGGTTTTGTTTTATGCTCGACTCCCGGTTTTTGTCAGGAAAAAGGGAGGCTGCCCTCAGTGCGGGTTGCATCCGGCAGGAATTCGGTGGTGTTCCACATTCCTGGTGTGGAGAGCTCTCTGTGATTGCCTCTCCTCCCTGTCCCTGTTAGGTGCTCTGTGATTTCCTCTCTGCTCCCTGTCCCATTCCCATTGCTCTGTTAGGTGTTCCATGATTTCCTCTCCTCCCTGTCCCATTCCCATTGCTCTGTTAGGTGTTCCATGATTTCCTCTCTGCTCCCTGTCCCATTCCCATTGCTCTGTTAGGTGCTCCATGATTTCCTCTCCTCCCTGTCCCATTCCCATTACTCTGTTAGGTGTTCCATGATTTCCTCTCTGCTCCCTGTCCCATTCCCATTGCTCTGTTAGGTGCTCCATGATTTCCTCTCCTCCCTGTCCCATTCCCATTGCTCCATGATTTCCTCTCTCCTCCCTGTCCCATTCCCATTGAAATATCCAATGCCTCTCCTCAGCCTGCATTCCCACTGCCTCTGGAATCCTGCAGACGTTCCTCTGGCTGCTCTCTGCAGGGACAATGGATAAAATGAGCTGGAATGGGAGGGCTGCCTTTGAGGCTCGAGGTTTCTGCAGCTGCTGGAATGTTGAATAGCCTTGGATTCACAGCAATAGCTCCGGATAAAAGCACTCCAGCACTTCTCTATTTTTGTGCCATTTCCCGCCCGGAGTGCTGCTGGAAAAGAGGATTTCTGTACTGGGAAGCAAACGAGGAATGGTTTGGTCACCGTGAGCAGCAGCTGTGCTGGTGGGGTTGGAGCAAGCCCAATCCAGCAAGGAAGGCTGTGGAATGATCCCGGCCTCCCAGGGAAGTGGGAATGTGCTCCCAAATTCCCGGATGGCCAAAGGAAGCCACGAGTTGTGGAGGTCTGGAGTGGCCTAAGAGATGTTGATTAACATCTTTGTTCCTTTAGATAGTGCCCCGTTTGTCAGGAATCATGGAAGGGATTTTAAGGATCATCCCATTCCAAGCCCTGCCAAGAACAGGTTGCTTGTTCCCTGTCAGGTTGCTCCAAACCCCATCCAGCCTGGCCATGGACGCTTCCCGGGCTGGACACTGCTATTCCTTTTCCCTGACTTTTTTCCTCCTCCTTCTCCACTTTGATGGATGGAAACACTCCCTGGAAATTGTTCCTTGCCATCCTTGAAAAAACCCTGGGAGCACGAAATGTTCGAATAGTGCTAAGTGCATTTTTGACAGGAAGGCTGCAAATGTAAACCTGGGGCCGATCCGCTGGAGGGAATGATCGAGGCAGGGTTCTTAAATCCCGGGAAATTGCTAATTTATTGATTTTCTCACTTATTTTTGATTTCTGGTGCCACCCGGCCCCGGAACCGAGCGAATGGCTGAGAGCTGATTCGCATCTCACAGGAATAACAAAATCAAATCTGTCCCTCCCTGCTTTCCTTTGGAATTGAAATATTCTAAATTTTCACCGTTCTAAAGGCTTCCACTTCCAGACATGCTTTGGGAAGAGCGCGAGCCAGGATCTCAGCAGGTTTTTATTCCAAGGGAAGCGATTCCATGGCAGGGGGTGGATCCTGTCAGCTCTGGGGATGGATCCTGTCCGCCTGATTCCTTTGGAATCGCTCCCAGGCACGAGCACAGGGAAGCAGAGCGTGCAGCATCTGCTCCTGGGCGCTCTGGAGCAAGGCTGGAAGTGCTGGGGGTGGATCCAGAGGGACCTCAGAGCCTCTTCCAGTGCTTAAAGGGGCTCCAGGAGAGCTGGAGAGGGGCTTGGGACAGGGAATGCAGGGACAGGACACGGGGAATGGCTTCACATTGGAAAAGGGGAGATTTGGATGGGATATTGGGAAGGAATTCCTGGCTGGGATGCAAAGGTGACATTCCCTGAATCCTTCCTGTGGCTGTGCTGGCAGAAGAGCAGCAGGGTGAGGTCGGGCGAGGTGACATTGCTGTCCCCACGCTGCTGGGTCAGGGAGGTCACACTCAATTCCCTGTGCCTTGCGCTGCCTCCGGAGCTCCGTGGTGGTGACAGAATCCACAGTCCTTGGCACAGCCAGGCCCGTCTCGTACCCACCTCCCTTCCCGTTCCAATCCTGCTTTTCCTCCTGCGGGAATGGCAGACTTGTTGGAGACGTTCCAAACTTAAACAGATGTGAATAAGAGCCTGGAATAGGAATGTGGGGTTGGTTTTTCCCTCTTTTTTTTTTTTTTTCCGGTTGGGAACGCCCACCTAAGAGCACCTTGCTCTCTGTGTGTGTGAGAGTTGATTTAATCAGCCTTTCATTCCAGGCTGGCTCCATGCTGCTCCAGCTGTGGGGAAGGATGGATCATGGTGCAGGATCCAGCTCCAGCAGCTGGATTTCCACAGGCACACAGGGATCTGAGAGGATTTTGGGAAGCACAGGGATTTGTTGTGGATGGGTTGGAACACCCTGGAACACCCTGGGAGGTGTCCCTGCCGGTGTCAGGGATGGATTGGGATGGGATTTAAGGTCCCTTCCAACCCAAAGCATCCCAGGATTCTGCAGGTATCCAGGCACTTGTGGAAATCCTGCCAAACACCCACCTGCCCCTTTAAATCCCTCTTAGAGGTTTGACTTGAAAACCGAAATCCAGGGAAAAAACAACAAATGAAATCAGTGGCAAAAGTGACCGAAAGCAGGCGAGGGGAGCCGAAAACTCAACTCGGCTCGGATTTGATTCATCCCTGAAACAAGCTGGAGACTTGTGAATTTTCCCAAAGTGCCATGGCAACATCCAGCTCTGTTTTGCAGCTTAGGAAATGTATTTTTGGAACTCCTGACTCACCCCCTTGAATATTTTTGCTGGACTAGGAGAATGTGTTTCCTTTTGCTTTCGTGCCACGATTCAGCAGGAAAAGAGGAGCAGCTCCCTCCTGGTTTGCATCTTGTGCTGGCTGGGAGCACTGGGATGGACTGGAGTGGGGATGGAGCTCTGAGCTGGGATCTCCAAGCTCCAGTATGGGCTGGAGAGTCACCAGCCAAGGGTGGTGGAATAAATCCAAGCACCTTGTAGTGGAGGCAGAAGCAATACCAGGTTTTGCAGCACTCTTAGGGAATCATGGAATGGTTTGGGTCGGATTTTAAGGATCCTCTCATTCCATGGGTGGGGACAGCTTCAACTAGCTCAGGTTGTTCCAAACCCTGTCCAGTGTGAGCATGGAGGTGCTCCAAGGGCTGAGGGAGAGAAACAGCCTGGAGGAAATTGTGGGAATGCTGGGAATGCAGGAGCAGTGAAAATGGGCACTGCAAACCAGCCTGATCCCTAGCTTTTGTCCACTCTGTGTAAATCCCGACCAGAATTCCAATTCCTTTTCTCCCCCCGTGCTCCTGCTAAGTGCAGTCAGGAGTATCTCAGTAGTAAACACTGGGCCCTTCAACTGCCTTTTTGCCTTGCTTATTTTCCCTGCAAAGTCTTCCCTCTTTTGTCGAAATCCAAGGGAAAAAAACCATCTTCGGGAAGGCTGAATTTTGCTTCAGAAGGAGACACTGAGCACAGCCAACAGCATTTTATAGCTCCTTCCACTTTAATTTGGGAAGCAGCCCTATTTAAATATGCTAATGGTATGCACAGCCATTGGAACAGAATCCAGGCTATAAACTTCCCACTGAGAGCAGGAAAGCTGCGGCTGCCTCCCGACGTGTTTGCCAACTCCTTTATTAGGAGTTTGCTATCAAATCCTCCTGGACAAAGGTCACAGGAAAAGGAGCTGGAAGGTATCAAGCAGGGTTATTTCCGACATTCCAGCTTATTTACTGGATTTGCACTCGGACTTTTCCTGCCTTTGTGGAAAGGAATTTTGGGGTTGGAAGGAGTTTTTAAGGATCATCCGTGGGCAAGGACACCTTGCACTATCCCGAGGTGCTCTGAGCCCCATCCAGCCTGACCCAGGGAGCGAGCTTAGAACTGAGCTTAGAACCGAGCTTAGAACTGAGCTTAGAGCTGAGCTTAGAGCTGAACTTAGAGCTGAGCTTAGAACTGAGTGTCCTTCGCAGCTTTTCAGCCGTGCCCAAGTCTCTCCCTAGCAAGGAGAGCTCTGTGATGTGCTTCCTGTCGCTGCAGAGGAACTCCCTTAATTCCGGATTAGAGGAGTTATTAGCACTGATAGAGGTTTAATGCCGGATCAGACGGAGGCTGGGAAGAGTTTTCCTGTCTACAAAGGGGGAGCTTTCCTAATTAATGAACTCCAAGGAAATCTAGGCAACGCCAAGAAGGCCAAAAGGATCAATATTTGCACTCTGATCAATTTGCTCCAAAATTGTCTTTATTTTCCCGGCACTTTATAGACAAATCTGTCATGAGCTGCCAAAGTGAGGAGTGTGCCCAGATTTGGCACCCAATTATTTTCCAGGGGTAATTAACAGTGAATTGGAGCTCCCTGGAAGCTGTGGTGGATCCCTGCGCCGCCGTACTCGGGGTTTGATGTCATTTTATCTCCCTGGAAATGGGAACAAATCCGTTTATTTCCATCCACAAGTGGGATCCTTGGAGTAAATCCCTGTCCCAAGAACCCAGCTGTGCTCAAATTCCCAATCCATGACTGGAGCCCTTAATTTTCCCATGGTCCCAACGACGTGAATTTCCCTGGACTCCTTTCTGAGGGTGACCAGAAGTATTTTGGTTGGGTTTATTGTTTGTTGTGGGTTTATTTCGGGGTGGAATTTCTGGGAGATGTCACCAACATGTTGGACATGTGTTGGACATACCAACAGGGAGGGAAGTCTGGGAAGGATTTTTGGGAATGGCAATGTGGATGTAGAGGAGATGGAAATCATCATTTCCATCCACGTTAAAATGACAGCAGGGTATGAGGCTAAATCTCCTTCCACAACCCTAAACTGCAGTTTGCTTTCCTGATGGTAAAGTGAGAGAACAGCAAACCCCTCGGGAACACAACAAATGCCAGCCTGGCTCCCGAGGAAGAGCCAGGAATGCAAAGAGGAGACTTTTCACTTCATCCTGGAGAGAAAGTTGGGAAGCAGAGCAATTAGGAATGCCTGGGGAAGAGACAGTGATCATTGGACTTGGTGACGGGAAGTCATTGAGAGTTTCCTGAAAGGAGTGGATTTGTGTTGTGCTCGGAGGTTTGGGGCTGCTGAGATATTTATAGGAAAAATCCGAGAGGTTGTGTGTGGTTTCCATTATCCAGATTTCCTATAAAAAATAAATACGTGACAAACTCGAGTTCTGCAGCAAAGCTGGGCTTAAATTTGGGCTGAATCGTTGATTGACTTCTCCCAATTCCTGGATTTTATGGAATCTGCAGTAGGGAAGACCCACAGCAAGTGGGTAGAATTTAACAATTCTGTTTGGGGCAGAGCATTTGGCCCCAGGGACAGTCGGGGTTTGGGAATGGGAGCTGGGATCCCAAATTCCAGCCAGCTCCAGCTGATCCCTGTGTGATTTAGGGTTTAAATGCCCTGTTGACACTGGGGATGGGAGCTGGGATGCCTCTGGCCGGAATTTCTGATGTGGTTGTGCACAAGCTGTTCAGCATGGAGACGTTGACGTTTCTTAGGATGCCTAATTCCATGAGGAAATGCTGAAATATGGAGTTTGGGGAGCGATTGAGCAAGCGGCTCCACATTGTTTTGATTCCCTTCTCTTGGGAAAATTGATTCGGATTTTATTTCCCCAGGGATTCATCAGGAGCGGCTTCACAAAGATCATTCCTTACATTTGGAGTGAGGAGGTCATAAATTCCCCGAAACCGAGGGGTCAGCTGATCCTCTCCATTTAATTTTCCAGTAAATTTTGTGGGGTTTTTATCCAAATCCTTCAAGTTTCGTCCCGGTATGTTTTACCAATTAATCTAAACCGTATTAATTCATGTTAATGCTCCTCTCCACACAATGCCTTTTGTTTGGCTCTCAATTCTGCTGTGTGCAAACTTCCTTCCAAGCTCCTAATTCCCAGCTCGGATTTAGCCGGAGCTGGAAAACCTCACATCGCCTTCGGGGTCTCGGAGTTTGTTTTGCCTTCCTGGAGGAATTCCTCTGGAGCTGCTGAGGGGAGGAACCTGAACACCCCAAAGGTGCAGAAGTTGTTCCTCTTAGGGATTGAGTGTGGATGGAATTCCAGAGGCTGGCTGGGATGGGGCACGGTGGGAGGTGGCAATGGGATGAGTTTAAGGTCCTGGCACCCCAAACCACTCCCCAAACCACTCCAGGATGCTCTGAAAGCCCAGCTCAGAGCTCTGTTGTCCTTCCCAGCTGATCCCAGTGCTGGGTTTATTTGGGATGGATCCGTGCACACGGAACAGGATATTCCGGGTGCCGGGCGGAGGAGAGGAAGGAAGCTCCCCAAACCTCGGAAATGAGGCACGTCCTGCTCATTGTGTGCCCTCCCCAGGGACACAGCAGGGCCTATCTCTGCGCCTCGGCCTGCCTGAGCCAGGCTTAACTCTGCTTTTATTTGCCTTGGCTTTGGGATTGCTCCAAACGCCGCTCGGATTGCATCTGCAGTTTTCTGAGAGGAAAACGTAGCAAAAGCAGGGAATTGTGCTTTTGTGGGACCATGGAATGATTTGGGATGGGAGGATCCTAAAGCTCAGCTTAAAGAGCTATAGGACAGGGACACCTCCTAGTATCCTATCCTGCTCCAAGTCCTGTCCAGCCTGACCTTGGACACTTGAGGGATCTGCAGTTCAAACACCTTGCCTTGGTCTTAAAATTAAATCCAAAACATGGTTTATGAGGAAAAGGGGTTTTTACCTCGGTATTTATTTACCTCAGTATTTATTTCAGGATGCATTTTTGGGACATTTCAGCTGGATGAAGTGCTGTACCCTAAGATCCTGAAATAAATAAACATCACAATGGGATGTGTCCAGCCCCTGGGATAACAGAGTCTCCTCCTTCCCAGGAAAGTTTGGGGGGAAAGGAACAGCTCAGGGTTGACAGAAACTGAGATTAAGGTGACCTCAGGTAGATCTCACAGCCAGGAACTGAGTCTGGGAGCAGTGACTCAGCTCTTCTCTTCCCAGCGCTGCTTTGCCTTCCCTTTTTTATCCCAGTAGCCGAAGGGATTCCAGGATTAAACAATCCTTCATGGTAGTGAAATAAAGTCGACTTTAAAGATCTCTATCCTAAACAAAAGGCTTGCAGCAGGTGTTAAAGCCCCTGGATTAGCACTGGTGCTAGAGAATAGAGAGGAGGGAAGGTTAAAGTGGATCTGAGGTGATCTTAGAGTCATGGGTAGTGCCTAAAGGGGCTCCAGGAGAGCTGCAGAGGGACAGGGAATGGCTTTAAACTACCAGTGTGAATAAAAACCAGTCTCAGACTTCTGGCCTGGATTAAAACTGCTTTATTTGGGGATAGAAGTGACTAAAGACTGGAATAAAATAGCAATTGGGATAGAAAAAAAAACCCCTTCCAGCTGCTGCCATGCTGTTGGTCCCTTTTCATTAAACCCGTCTCTCTTTGTTTACTCGCTTCTAAACAGGGATAATTAAAATAAATCAGGGCTCTCCACGGCTCTGTGCGTGGCTTTGCGGAGATCCCCTCAAATAGTGCTGCCAGTGGGGGGAGAGGAACCTGTCCTTGGCACAGGGGAGGGACAGGAATGGCTCCCAGTGCCACGGGGCACGGCTGGATGGGATTTTGGGATTCCTGGCTGGGAGGGTGCCCCTGGATCCCTGGCACTGCCCAAGGCCAGGCTGGAGCACCCTGGCATGGTGGAAGGTGTGGGAGGGAGTGCAGATCCAGGCCCTCAGAGTGCCCCGAGACAGGGAGCAGGAGGGAGCAGAGCCTCCTCGCCATGGCAAAGCTTTCCCTGCCATATGTTTCGCTGTCCCAAATGCCAGGACGTGTTGAAGGATAGTTGGGAGTTGAGCGTCCCACATTTCCAACTCTCTCATTGTTGTTCAAAGCCTGCTGTGGGCTGTAAATATGTTCTGGAGCTGGGTAAAAATATCCCAATTACCATATTCCGAAGGACAACAATCGCCACGCTCGGATGCCTTGGGAAGCGGCCGCGGCTGTAAACAGGATGTGCTTGGGACCTGCCGTCAGCAGCTTCCAAAAAATCCTCTGTGGAGGCTTGGGTTGGGGTTTGGGGAGCTCCCCTCAGAGCTTCGGGGTGGGATCGGGGCTGGGAGAAAG
>VZRF01003382.1:660325-737151 GCA_013396875.1 Vireo altiloquus | reverse complement strand
TTTTTCTTTGTTTGTTTTTTTAAGACAAATGGGCAGAAAAAGTTTCCAGCCCCACACTGTAATGCAGAGCATGATTTCGGAAGGGTGACTATTCCACCAGAGCAGCAGCAAGTGAATGTTTTGCTACTTTACACTGAAGAAGAGACTTCTGCAGAAACAGGCAAATGCAGAACTCAAATGCCTTTTTCCTTTTTCTCTTGTGGATGCTGTTGGAACAGTGACTATGGGAGGTGACTCATGAGGAGGGTGGGGGAGCATGTGTCCTGCTGAAGTGACATGCAGCTCCTGCTGGTCACATCCAAGTCTTTACCACATCTCTAAAAAGGGCTGATGTATTTTCTTAATGCCAAAGGGATTTGCATGTTGATCATATAAGCTTTCTGGAGGTCTCGAAACAGGGCAGCCTACAGCTTCAATGCCAAAACCAGAACGTGGGCAGGTTTTGACTGGCTGGCTCAAGGCTAGAATGAGCAGCCAAAGCATCCTGAAGGAGGCAACTGCAAGATGCAGCTGCTCTCGGCTCCGGGTCCCACTGAATTATGAACAAAACCAGGAGCTTCTGCTTTGCATGCGGATAACCTGATCAGCACCACTTTGGCTCTTGGACAGAAATCATCCCTCAGCTTGCGTGGGAATCCCTCACCTCTTAATTCTAGGGAGAAAAAAAAAAGCACACAGTAGCTTGAGTTTTGATGGCTCCTGATGTGCTTCAGGTCCCAAAGAAAAAAGGCCTGTCTGGCTTGGAGGCCCAGGCAAAAGGAAGGTATGGAACAAAAAGGTTCATTTGCAACCCCTGAGCAGGGTTCAGGGTTAAACCTCTCCCTTATAACTATGGCAGCACAAGCACTGCTGGCTTTCAGCCAAGAGAGGTTTGTGCCAGGTAGGTCTGATTAGAAGGAGCAGCATGTCCAGAGGGGGAGCAGCAAGCAATTTCACTGAGGCCTGGCTGGGAAAGTCCCAGCATCTAAATCAAGATTAATTCTTGAGCACAGAATCCAGTGTATGTATAAACACCCTCCTCCTCCCTCATGTCTGTGGAAACGCAGTGGGGAGGCCAATGAATCTGGGCATTATCAGTCCAGAGAGATCATCTGACAGTATCAAGTTCAGGTTCTAGCTTCATATCCCACATATTATTATAAGTTTCTCCACTTTACCACTAGATGTACCCTATACTCTACTGTATCACACATGATTATTCCTCATCTCCCCTGTGACTTCTAGGCAGTTTGGTATCAAAACCAAGTGGAAAATCCTCATACATCTGATGCTTATCTGAAGACAAGGAAGCCACACATCCAATCATTCAAATAAAAGACAATAAAAATCAGAGCTTTCCATCCTTCACCTTATTTACAATACACTTTGTTTTTCCCCTTACATCAAAAAGAATTACTCAAGTTCCCAAGCTAGTCTGGGAAGGACTGAGTTGGTCAGTACAATTTAGCTGATTCAGTTGCTTTATGTCTTTCACTGTTTTCTGTCTCAAGATCTTTCACTTACATTGCTCCTCCCAAATAACAATAAACAAACTCCAAAGAATCATAAAACCCTTTTTCAATAATTAAAAAAAGGTCTATCCTTCAGAACATGGTCAAACATCCCTGTTTAGAAAAAAACAGTCTGCTTTTGTTAAAGCTTCAACTTAGTGCCATTGTATCAGAATGAACAGGAGTGCAGGATGCATCTGAGACAGGTTGAAATTTGGACCATGATGTTCTTCATGCCTATGAAATGAAAAATGTCTCATAAAGAAAGAGAAGACAGACTTTAAAATTACACTGGTAACAACCCTTTTCAGGTATTTCTATGTCACGTTATCTTTGTCACTATTTTTGTTTCATTCTTCTTAAAAAATGATACTTTAGCCCAAGGCGTCTGGAAATGTAGGAAAACACACGGAACTTCTCTTCAAAGCTCCTGCCATTTGATATGTACAGGAAGTAAATCCTAAACAAAGAGAAAGTGAAGGAGCAGTATTTTTAGGAATAATCGTTTAATACCCTGCTGCTAACTCCCTCCTTAAGAGTCTTGTGAATATTACTGAAACTTAAGTCAAAAGTGCAGTAACGTTATGCCTTTGGGTTAAAGAGTTTAGTCAGTTGTTCGTTTGTTAAAACATGTACAGAATCTGTATTGACAATGTATTTCCAGTGTTAATTACCAACATCACCCACTTAAGAGAGCAATCCACTCAGCCCTTGCTGGTTGTAATCACAGGAACCAAAAAGATTGGTAGTTTTGCAAATCAGACATGATCTGTACTAGGACGAGTTTCTGTTCGTCTTCTCTTTTTGGCTTGTTTAGTATTTGTATCCTCAAAAACCTCCAAAAATGGCCCAAAAAGCCCTCAGACTTCACAGCACATATACTTCACAGCAAGTCAAGAGACAATCGAATATCAAAATCCCAATCATATGGGAGACTCCCTCCTACAGCTGCGGAGCAATGTCAAAAAAAATTCCAAGTACCCTCATATACTCCAGTGGTAAGCAGTGTTGAACCCTAGCACAGGACAAACCAAACGAAGCTGAGCAGCAGAAGTCTCTACAGCTATGCTGGTAGGAAAGTCATCGCAGTGCATGCGGGGAAAGGGTAGGGTGGGGCAAACAGGTCCCAGGAAGGACCAGACTGGGAGGACCTGACTCGCTGCAGCCGCATGTCTGCAAGCAGGCCCAGCAGGAGATGCCCCTGTTAGCGCTCCCCATGGCAGCCAGGCACTGCCATCCTGCCAGCATGGTGGCACACCTCATTATCCCCATGGAGTCTCCAGTACTTGTTCGTGCTGTCTACCAAGGCTAAAGTGGCCCTGGGGAGGCTCCCCACACAGCAGTGTGTGGCGGCACGTGGGCGTAGCCACCCCCTCGGCACCTCCCAGGTGCCCCAGTGCCACACAGACACACCCTCAGCATCCTCCCCAGCTCAGAGCGGCTACCACACTGCCTGGCTCCCAGGTGCAGAGAGGTTCTCCCGGCAGATGGCATCATATAATGACAGAGGTGCCATTATTCAGATCCACCAAGACTGGCTGGGTGTGCTAAGGCTGAAAAAGCCACCAGTGATTAAATTAAAATGACAGATTTCAGATCTCTTTTCAGTGCTACTGGGACTGTAGCAGTCTGTGAAGTCAGCCATGCAGCTGCCAATACACGATACCTAAGGACATATGATACACACAGATGCACACAGAGCATTCTATATTTTTATCCTTGAGAAAAATTTTGCTTTGCTGTGAATAAAGGCAAGTTGTAAGCATGAGTGAGAGATAATGATCTACAAATCCAACGGGGGGGGGTACCACTTCTGAATAATTATGCTGTATTCACATTTAAGCAACTACTTGCTACACAGACTGAGCAAGTTCAAACAGGCTGAAATTGATACAACTGCATTCCCAGCTTGGCTCAAAGTTACTCCTATTCCCTAACAGCAACATTGTCAGAACACCTCCAAGGAAAAAAAAAAAACGGAGACAAATATTTGCCTGATGATGCTGTGACACGGAAGTGATTCAAACCATGCCTCCAAAGCAAAGTTTCCCAAAGGACAGCAGAAGAAAGCAGTTTGCATCAACCCTGGCATGAGGGAGGGCAAAAGAGAAGGAAATGCAGTGTGACCTTCCCAGTACCACTTCACCAAGCTGTCACACACAGTTTGCATTATGTTCAGAGCAGACCTAAATTAACAATGCCAAATACTGCAAGAAGACTTCCAAGCTCTAAGAAACTTTTACACAGGACAAGATCCTCCTTTATTAGACAAGATTGTTCTGAGGCCACTGTACTTCCTTAAGCTTGGAGAAAAATGTATTAACAACAATAAAATTACGCAGAAGTGATATTTTTTTAAGGGTACCAAAAATCTGGCCTGAGACATTCTGAATTGTTTCCTTCAATCTTTTTGGAGATTTGTGGTTTTCAGGCATGTACTTTAGTTACCACACTATATAACCTTATTCAGTTACTTCACTGCGGATTTTTCAGGAAATTTTATGTTTAAAGAAAACAAGTGTTATTAGATGGTAAGGACAATTAAAGCCATTTTAAATTTTAGTAATGGGGGAAAAGGACAGAGAAGGAAAGAGAAAATTAGAGAAAGTATATCAGAACAGGGAAAAGATTTATCCTAAAGAGCAAACACAGTCGAAGAAGTCCTAGGTATGTCCTGCCTCCCCTCCAGAACCACACCCTTTTCTTAACCAAGCAAACATAAGCCCCAGCTACTTCCCAGAACCAGGCAAAGCCCTCTTGCTGTTGGTTCCCTCTCACACTCCACTATTGAGCAATCCTGATGGCACAGCACAGAACAACTTGCTGCGTCACACAGCTCAAGAAGGAAAAAACAGACGGCCACAGCACTGCTGGGGACACTGTGCAGATGGAGCTGAGTATCTCTCCCAAACACACACACACAGACGCACACGAGGAAGCTGCACAAGATAAGGGAAGCACATCTTCCTTAAAAGCAGGGTCTCCACATTACCCCGGTATCAGCAGCCACCAAGTATCTCAAGGGGCAAGGAAGTAAAAGGTTATCACTGTGCACACACAAACTGCAAACTTTTCCCAGCGCTGAGGACGGCATCCTAAGCAAAAGAGGTTTCACGTGTTCAGCCCATTTCCTCTCCTGTTCCTGAACATGTGGTCCTCCTTCCTCACAGTATTCCCTTGCTGAGCAGAGAAGCAATAGGAAAAGGTTTCACATAGTGTTACAGGTCTGTTTAGTCAAGCTGGAAACAGAAGTCCCCATATGACCTGTGTTACTTCACAGGAGTTTGGGAACTTCAGCCCGCAAGTGGAATTCACTCAGTCCATGAACAATTGTTGCCTTACTCTCTCTACCCTCTATCTGAAACAGTCAAAAAAGCTACCATGGAAGTGTCTTGGCTTCAGTGGTATAACAAATGGCATAGCAAATGAGCCACACAGAAGCTGTACACTTTCTGTTTCAAGGTATCTTTGCACATGAGTACATGAGTCAGCACTGGAAAGCTGACTCTAAGGATTTATAAAAAAATAACTGGGAGTGCTTAGCAAACTTCAGCTAAGAGACCAGCCTGAAGAACTCAGCATTATCTATAGACAGCCTCAAGAAACAGAAAGCAGTATTTGCATATTGTGTACTATTGAACAGTTGTATAATGGCACTACTACTTTAAAGGCTGTGTCTTTACCTAAGCTGTGTACATCATTCATATGAGCATCATGGTTCAACAATCCGAGTGAAAAGACCTAGCTAAGTCCAAATGACAAGATTCCCATCACTTTTTTTAATATATTCTTTTAAACAGCTATAGAAGCTTCCCCAAATGCAACTACTACTGTTAAGGAATTGCCTATTTTTAAAAGAGGGGAGGAAAGAAAGAGGACAAAACCTGCTGACCCTGAGAGGGGATATGTTCTGCAGTTTGCTGGTTCCAGCATGCTGAACGAGAACAGGTTGAGCAGGTTAGAAACTGAGGGGAAAAAAGGTAAAGCTGGAAGACATACATTAAAGGTGGAATGACAGCAACCACAAACGCAGTTTGTGATAGACTTTTTCCTCATTCTTGTGGGTACTTGGCCCAGGAATCTTTTCAGAGGATACAAGGAACAGAGGGAATACACATTCATAGGAGAAGTGATGCAAGTACGTCTGATGTGCATGTACAACAGGCTGAGTTAAGATTACTTTAACATACAAACTCTCTCAGCAAACTTTCTCAGCACCAGCGTTTTCAATATACAATCACCCAACCGAAGTACAAGCTGTAAGACAAACCGCCAACCAAAAAGTGAACAAAACAACGTGTTATTTGTTAACCTTGAGAGCTAACATGTCCACAAGAATCACATGTCAGTTTTATGGCAGAGGACTAAAAGCACCTTAACTCCTTGCAAAGATCTCCTGGATTTTTCTAGTGCTTGCTAAGTTAAGGCTTGTATTTATTTTGTAGCTCTTCAAGGTGAGGAGGGGAGGAAACATCCCTGAGAATACTAGACCTTCAGAAGAGGTGATATTCCTAAAAGGGTACTTATGTGGAAAGACCAAGGTCTTGCACTGCCATGTGCTCTGTGACTAGAGTCTAATCTGTCAAGTGGCTTGTGCTTATTTGAACTGTGACATGGGTAACAAAGCAGCACTAAGCCACGCTCAATATGCTCTGTTATATGGGAGATTTATGTTACTGCCCGTGAGGAGGGTGGTATTACTCTTCCACATTACACCACCTTCTCCTCGACACAAATCACACCAGAAACCTAAACTCATTAAGAGTGTCCCCCTTTTTTGCCTGCAGAAAACCCAAACATAAGAATCCACAACCTTACAATGCACAAGATTAGACTTTGCTATTGCTTGAAGGCAACACACACAAAATCTAGGACTGAAAAGCACACTGAAGTCTTTCTTATGTTTAGGTACTGAGGAGCTCTGGAGATGCAAGTATAATGTTCCTCATTGTGTATGCTTAGGTTCTCAAGAACAATGGAGCTAATTAAGGTCTGCATATAAATCTTAACTCTGCACTTCCTTGCTTCGCTTGATTCTAATCAGATCTCAGCATTCATGTTTTTGTGTTAACTTCCTTTGCTGTTCTTTAATGATAACTGAAGGGGGATACTGTCCAAGCCTACAAGCAGCATGTAACACATCTGAAATCCTGGCATCTCCTTTCAGCTCTGAGGGCTCACAGAGGTTCTGTGGCACAAGAGGTCATCCAGAGTCTTTTACTGCTGAAGATGCTGGTGGAGGGGTTTTTTTGAGCACCCCTGTTTGTGAGTCATGTGAATGAAATAAAAGTTTGTATGTAGTCTTTCCAGAAGGAAATCTACTCAGCAACAGTGAGACAGACAAAAGTTTCTTCCTGGGACAATTAAAAATACTGTATTCTTCTAATTCGAATCAAAGATACAGAGAAACAGACTCTTCTCTTACTGCCATATTGTTGTTGAAAAGGCTTGCTTGCTTTCTTTTTATTTCTTTCTTTCTAATCTGACCTTCTTCAAAACATAGGGGTCCCAGCAGAATACCAAACACGTGTTCTGCATATTATCTGCTGAGAGGATAGAGACCAAAAAGCTTCCCTCCCCACCTGTTTCCCCATCCTTATTTACAAAATGTACTAGCAAAAAATGTAACAAACATTTTTAACTGCAAAGAAAACCGAAACAGCTATCACATTTCACCTGCAACCCACAACTACAGTCATTAATTACTAGAAGCAGAAATTAGTCCTTTGTGTTCATTATCCCTGCTGAAGAATTAAGGCACTTGCATTTGCTGAAGCTTATCTCCCGCTAGCATGCTGACAATGGTTAAATCATCCCCCCACATATAAGGAAAGGATTTAAAAGCCTGTAGTACAGCCCGGTTCTTAATATTTAAGAGCACTGCTTATCAATTACTACATTGAAATAAAAGCTCCTTAGGAGATGACCAAAGAGACATTTCTATTGTGCAAGACAATGAGAGACAGCCCTTTCACATGTGAAGTGTCAAATCATTTTCTGTGTGGCGACCTCCTTGGTTATTTGTTTTTAGCTTCAAGATCTTGTACGTTCAGTTTTTCAAAGCTACACCAAACTTCCACTTGCAAACCACCAGAAAACAAGCCACGTTGTAGTAAGACAATTCCTCTCTTCGGAGGAAAAAAAAAAAGGTCTTCATCGCATTTGGCTATGCTCTGCCTCTAAAACTCCCATCTTAAGCAAATGCCAGCCTGCACGTGCTGGACTACAGAGATCCTATTTGTACTTAGACACTGGGCATTGTTACTGCACTGCACCCCACAAAGCACACACAACGTACTGGAGGCAGGCCAAGGCCATAAATAACATGGGAGCGATTCACAGGTGGAATGCAGGGAGAAGATGGATTCAGCCAGATCTTGAGGACACTCGCCTTATTGGGTATTTGCAGAGTCACAGGTGGCCTGTGTGCATGCCTGCCCGTGAAACACAGACTCCTGTTAAAGGGAGCAGGGAAACCATTAAAGCGTATGCATCTCAACCCCTATGCCTTTATCAGGATCCAACACTCATTTTCTGAGCAGTGCGTTACAATCTTCCAGACATGTATATGCTTTTCATGTGCCAGCAAAGACGGCCAGTTAAAATGTCAAAATTCACAGACTACCCTCCAGCATGTGCATTTTCTGTCTTTCTCAAGAAACTCAGCAACACACAGGTGCACACATGAAGTGTTGCTGCAGAAAGACTTGAACATCCGAATAGTACCATACCTTTATTAAAAAGACAGATGCTTATCTCTCCACAGAGTATTAAAATCAGAAGTTTGGGAAAACTATCTAGTACTGAAAGTAAGATTAAGAATGAAAGTGCCTTCTTAATTAAAAGAAGAAATACCTTCTTTGATAGGACCCTTTGTAAGAATGCTTCAAAGCATAGCTTCTGTGATCCAGATCTTCCAATCTGAGTTTCAAAGACTTCTGCATGTGGTTGTTGCATGTGGTGTTTCACATGTGCCAAAAAAAAAAAAAAAATTCCCAAACTTTGAGACCTGCTCCTGAGATGGTACATAAACAGCCCACAAGTACCTAAGCAGGATGTAAATAAAAAGCCATTCTGAACAATTTTGTTACACATGGGGCAAGGAATGGAAGAAGAGAAAGAAGGTAGATACTTGCTACATTTTGGTTTCATATGAAACACTTCAATTAGTTTGCATTACCGGACTTCTATGGACAGTCTGGAGAAAACCAGCCATGGACAATGCTCCTTCATTTACCAAACTGGGGAAGTGGTGGCTGAAATACGTGTATTATCCCTTCACTCTTTTCCAACTTGCCACAGAGCCTTTAAGAGCTTCGCACTGGAAACTGGCAGGAAGGTAATTTCTCGCCCCCCTTTTGGCATTTATATCCCATTAACATTTTCTAGTTGCATGGAGAGCATGTCTTTGGCAGGGAGGAAAATATGACTTTAAAGTGACAGGCACAGACTATCCTTAGTCACAGAAATGGAAAAGGAACTGCTGGGAAAGTATCCTACCCCCAAAGGAAACACTTTTGGAGCAAGTGGAGGCATCGCCCTTCTCACTGAAGCCTGATGCACATTCTACTTAAATGCAACACAGTAAGTCAAGTAAAATTTTTTTCTCTACCTCAAGGTCCCTTACTAATGCTCACAAACCACAACTATAATCCACAGCAGCAGCCTAACTCCTCTGTCTGCATTCTGGGGAGAGGCAGTGGTAGAGATGGAGTAAGAGACTTGAAACCTCCTATTTGTTGTCAGAGTGTAGACCCAAAAGTGCTCTTCAGAGTTGGGATTATTCAAAGATAAACTCCCTAGAGAGTTACTGTGACAGTACAGATGGAAAACCTTTGGAAAGTCTTTAGTAGTTGCAATCTTTGACTGGAGACAGTACACTGGAAATCCCCAGCTCCTATAGAGCTATAGAAACTCTTTCTATGCGCCCCCTTCCCCTCTATATAGTTTATGCTCCTGATGGAGATACGAATATTCAACTTTAATTCACTGTGACTGAGAGAAAGCCACAGGGCCTGTCTCTCTAGCAAAGAACGGGGAGGATAAGGTGTATCCTAAACTGCAGATTTTCTTATGTCCTGATCATTATAGTGCCAGTTACAGGAATGCTGAACTCAAAACTACTGTGTTCTAACTCCTTCCTCTGAATTCTTAAAAAGCCCCAAGAAAACAATGCCCTCAAATCCCTAATCAGCTCCTGATGCTAGAAGAATTGCTCTTTCCAGTACTAGTCAAAAAGAAATCTCTAAAAAACTCAGCATCACCTCCAGGTCTTCTCCAGAGCAACTCCTGATGCTGACACCAGGCACTGACAGATCTTCCAGTTGCTGTACGGCATTGCACCAACCCTCCACAAACGGTAGGAGCAGCACTGATATGGCAGCAGACAGTCTGACAGCACATCAGGAAGAATGAGAAAATCAGCTTTTTTTAAGCACTCTCCAGACACCTTTGCTCTCTCCAAGTGTGACTGTGAGCCACAGAACGCTCAGGTCACTCCTGAGCAGCCTGGCAGCCTGCAAGAGTGTTTTCTGAGATACCTCAGGCTCAAGGTTCCCTGTTGAAAATCCTGGCCAAGAGTCACACTGGTCAGAAAAGGAAGCAGGTTTTAACCTCTTTTTCTTACTAGTGTTGCACAAGAGAAGCTTCTCCCTCCACCCCAGTCTGCTGTGCCCATTCAACTTGACTTGTTGACAAGGAGCACAACAAAAAGAAATTGGACTTCATGTGAGAGGCTATGACTCATTTACAAATGAAGTGTTGCATGTATTGTGGGAGTCAGGAAGGCCAGCATCGATTTCACAAGTGAAGAGAGCACATGTACCCAAGCACAGCTAGACTAACTCAAAGAAGAGATGTGCAGGAAACGGCGTTCTCTCCACAAAAAGTTTGGCTATTGCAAAGTTTTACTGTAATGCAAAAGAGCATCAAGTAAGAGCTCTAGAGATTTTTTCTCTCTTGGTAAAGTGAAGGTGGAAAACAATACTTTTGATGGAGATGGTGGGCACTTGAGAGTGTAACAACATTGGTAATCATTTTCTAACCCAAGAAAGCAAACAAAACATGTCTCTTTCCCTCCTCTACTTGGCTGAATGTCTAATGGTGTGGCTGCTTTGAGGCTGAAAAACGGATCAGAAATTTCATTCTGTGATGGAACAGCACTCCCATGGCACAGTATTTCCCTGAACAAAACCATTCCAATGAACTTTTCCCCCTAAAAGGTCTTTCAAAAAAGTCTGGATTTAAAAATAGTATAGACAGCTAAATAAGAGCCAGAACATGGTAGAGGGGGAGAATGAAAGAGAGGATGTACATGGCATAAGACTACATATTTCCTCCCCCCCATTTGTATACCAGCAGACCAACTCCTCCCTCGCTCCTCTCCTGTGAACTAAGCATACGTGGTGTAAGTGCAGTAATACCTGGGAGGCTCCTGCAGCACCTCCACAAGTTACACTGATTCTTTACCAGCACATCACAAGTTTCTGCTAAACCTGTAACTCCTCTCTCTGGCCCCATACTGTGCAGTAGTCCAGGGATACGACCATGCTGGCTACCAGGGGCACATGAGACTTTTTTTTCTTCTGGTTTGGACATACATCTGTCACTACTTAGATACTGTAGCACAGAAACAAAGACCAATAAAAGTACTGCACGCAAAAGCAGAGAAAGGTGGACTTAGGCTATCATCTAGCTGGTACAGAAGAACAGACATGGCACCATCACAGACATGGCCTGCAGGAGTTACACAAGAGGCAGGACCTGGTAAACAGGTCCTTGCTCCGGAATCCTGAGGCAGAAGCAGTTTTGAATGAGATGTGAGAGGCATTCAGCCACAGCACTGACAGTCCATTGGACATGATGCTACAGCTAAGTTTGAGATGCCTGAAAAAGAAATTTACTTCACACCATCTCAGACTAGAAATACCTGTTTCAGAAGGAGGTACTGGTGGGCAAAATGAACATCTTCCTTGTGAGTGTGTCACAGCACCAGATAAAAACTTTGATTTCACTTTGCATTTATCCTCATCTGCCTACTTGCACGTTCATCTTTCATTCAGCAACAA
Organism: Vireo altiloquus; assembly: GCA_013396875.1. Classification (NCBI taxonomy): domain Eukaryota; kingdom Metazoa; phylum Chordata; class Aves; order Passeriformes; family Vireonidae; genus Vireo; species Vireo altiloquus. The sequence goes on along the minus strand of VZRF01003382.1, from coordinate 725,594 downwards.
GACGCAGTATTACAGTCAGTTACAGCAACCAGAAAAGGTTATTCACCGAAAAAGACCAGAAGGCACAGTCTGCCAAACACGACTCTCCTTCAGCAGAACCAGCATATTTCTGTGTGCTCAGGATTTTGCTTTCATGGGTCTGGAGTCACTTGTAGCAGACATACCAAGCTCGGGAACAGCTTTCTGCTGCTACAGGGCAGCCCTACACAGGAAGGAGCTTAACATAACAGACAGGCACCTATCAGATGGGAAAAACCTTTAATATCAACATTTTCCTTGCATGAACCTAGGTCCTTCTTAGTGCAGTCAATAAATACAGCACTCCATCTGGGTAACTTCCGGCATCATCTTGAGAGAAAAAATTAAAACCAAACTATCTTCTCATCAGAACGCTCTGATCTGTACTTCTTTTGGACAAGTCACTGAGCCTGACAATTCTGGCTATAAATTTGCTACAGAAGCATGCTAAGAATTGCTGTACGGGGAAACCTGCACCAGCAAAGGTGACTACATCAGTCTCTCATAGGCCTGGAGTAAAGTTTCAGGGGAACCCTCTCTTTCCTGCTTCTAGGAGAGCATAGGAGATGCCCAGTGAGCAAAAACCCAAATAAAACACACAAGCAGTCCTTCAGCAAGCCGCCCAAACACAAGTGACTGACCACCCCAGAGTTCCACCACTGGAAGTCACCCTTGGATACAGACAGGGGCATAAGTTGCAACTCAGCAGTGGCTCTGCCTTCCGCATGTCACACAGAGTAATGACCCAACCCAACAGACATGGCTCACACCACCTCTGGTCAGATGAGTCAGATGTGTGACTTATTCAGAGCCCAAGGCCAATATCTCTTTGTGTTTTTTCCTCCAACTTTTTTATCTATCTCGCCAATTCTCCCCATTTCTCCCCAATTCCAATCAATTATAAGTTAAATAAATATGGAATTACAAAACTGAGTTCCCTCTCTTTTCATCTAAGTGTTTAACATGAACAAGATGATACAGAAAAGGTAATTCTGCAAGCAAATATTGCTCCCATTGTGCAGGACTATGTTATCCTTCCTACTGTCATCAAAATCACCCTTTTGTTCTACCTACAGCACATTGCTTGGAAAATTACTGGTGATAATCAGGGAAACAAGAACTCTTCCCTTCCACAGAGACCCAGCCTGTAACCACCACTCCAGCCTTTTTTCTTGTAAGCAATATTCTTCTCTGCCACTTGCCTGGCAGTTTCATTGTAGATTGTAAACTGTTTGATATGAGGACTCAAGCTATGTGAGAAGCCATGAAGTCTTAATCAGCTCTGAGATGTTCCACCCATGCAAATCAATGAATACTGAATCAAGGGATGTGAGAGGGGAAGGAAAATCCATGTGCTTTAACATTTTGTTTCCTCAGCTGACAACTGTACATATTGCTACATCCCTACAAAGGTAACTATGTGAAATACATTTGGAAATTTGGACTACAGAGAATTTGCCAGATCTATAGTGCAGTAAGTTGTCTCTAGTAAAAACAAATATTGATGTATGCATTAAAAAACAAGATAAATATACCAAAGAGGTGTATTTGTGATAGCACTTGGATACCTAAGTACATAACACCAACAAAACCACAGATGTTCTAAGACAACCACTTGAATCCATGACTCTGAAACTTAGAAATTAGAAGCTCCTATATAGCTTAGCTATATATTTTTGTTCCCTGAGAAAAATCCATGTGTCATACTACTACTATTAGTAAAAAAAAAAGCTGTAACAATTCTTGACAATACTCAAAGAAAGCTAGAAGACCTCAATTCTGATTTCCTCCCACTATTTAAGCATCTTAGTAGCTGTAGTGTGTTATGTCATATTTGTAGGTCACAGATGTTCCATATTTCTTGCCCAAGTGTCTTCAGTCAGCTTGCTAGTCCCTCCAAGGAAACAAAACAGCCCCCTATGCTGTAATCCTTTCCACACTCCTGGGACACAATCAGCACTCACCTGTGCATGTTTCCATTGGTGGTGAAGGACTGTCCACATACAGAACATTTATAAGGCCTTTCACCTGAGTGCACCAGCATGTGGCGATCAAGGGAGCTCGCTGAGCTCAGAGACTTTCCACAGATGCTGCAGGAATGGTCTGTCCCTCCAGTGTCAGTGTTATGCTGGAGAAAGCAATGATTTTTTTTTCATTGAACGCCCCTTCTGAAGTGCCAGTAAAATATCAGCAAGAACTATAAACATCTTAAATTAAGCAGCTCTAAAGAGCCACTTGGCACAGTACCTTATATGAAGGTGTGCCCTGTATATACCTCTCCTCCCCAGCCCTCCCCCCTCAACTCCAGCCCCCCTCCTCCCGCCTCATCTTTAACCTCTTAATGCACCAGCACAAGTAGCTGTTTCACACAGCCTGCAATGCAGCATTTCTGCTGGGTCTGCAGCAAAAGAGGATACAGAGGGACTCAGCAAAGACCCATCAGACAAAATGGCACCTTGGGATACTTTAAGCTGTGCAGTGGTTTGGGGTTGTGTGAGCGGTAGGGAAAGAGGATGGAATTATGAACTTCATAGCAGAAGACAGACATTTAAAAACAAATACTCTTTGAAGATATTAATTTTAAACTGACTGCAAAGTAAGAAAACAGAACTAAATAGCTTCTGAGTGCACATGCAGACTTCCATGGCCGTAAGACACCTTACAAGGTCAAGTTATGGCCATTAGCTGCTGTGCTATATGTACCAGTCTTTCTTGCCTTCAGAGACTTGAAGATTTCTCCACATACAAAAATAACCCCAGGAGAGTAAGAAAAAAAGAATCAAGTAACAGTTACAGTACAGAAGGAAAAACTGAAGTAATAAGTATCTAGTGAGCCAGCCATCAACCACACCTTAGCATCCCAAGCAGAACCTTCTGCTAGAGAAAAGGGCAAACCTCCTTATTAACTATGCATATATTTCAGGAGGAGCAAGAACAGGCCTGTAGCTGACAAAAAAGTGCATTATCCATTAAAAAAAAAAAAATTCTGCCTCCCAGAACTACTCTCAGAAAGACTGAGAGGCTCTTCTACAGTTGATTTAAAAATCGTGTCTTCCTGCTTCTTAATTTACATGACCAGTAAAAAGATCTGTACTCAAACAGGATAATAAAACAAGACTTATGCCTCATGATGGAAGAGGTTTTCCGGATCCTTAGGATACCTTAAGCTATGTATAACAGGACATACATCCTTGTTTGAGCCACTAGGTGGGGGGTGGAATGCTGGGCAAGGAAGGGAGGAAAATTACCCTCCTCGGGGTTAGGTTTGTGGCGTGTCCTTTTTGAAGGAAATGCAAGGGAAAGCTAAAATTTAAGCAAAACAACTGAATAAAGTTATAATGGAAGCATTTCATTGGCTTGCACATGGAATTGTTTCTCACCACTGCAAAATGCACCCTGGCAAACCAGACACTTAATAAAAGTAAGTAGTCAAGAGCTGGTACTCTGCATACCTGACGAATGTGCATAGTTAGCTGGTGCTGTGTAGTGCAAATCTTTTCACACAGAGGACAGGTATAGGAAGACTTATCTTCTTTTGTTTCCTGTGGACAAAAGATAACAAAACAATCAGAAGGACTATCAATATAAAAGGACCAGAAAGCTGTTAGTGATGAGGGTGGAAAAATACAATCCATCCCAAGTACAAAAGGCCACTGCTAACAGAATAACTTGCATTTATACATTTATCATCTGATAGATCCCTCAAGGAATTTTCAGAAACTTCTGAATTTATAAACAGGGGCCATTTCGACTACCACAGAAGTACAGCAGCTGTTTTAACAGCACACAGATACTCAGCAGTAGCAGTTTAGGACAGGAAGTGAAGGCAATTGCAAAGAGCTCAAACTGCCAGGAAGAATTTAGCTGAGCAGAAAGCAATTCCTGGAACACTGTAAGAATATATGTGCAAACATCATTATTATTCCCCAAGATTTTTAACAGCACAAGTTGTTGGAACTTCCGATTTTCCACCCCATCTTGATGGCAAAGCACAACCTTGGTGCCCTTTTGTAGGGGCTGTAAGTTCTGCTCCACGGCTGACTCAGAAGGAAGAGTGGCATTTACTGAATCATCGGCACCATTTCCTTTAGCATCCTGTGTTACTGCTGGAAGCATCCCACCCAGGCACACAGGCCAGGCCCCACCCCTCTGAAGCTCGCAAGATCTGATGAGATCACAGCAAGAAAGAGGTGACAATGCAGGAGTGTACGTGACTCCAAAAGAACACATTATGCAGCCTGTCATTCCCCGCCCAGGTGAGAATCAGGATGGTCAAACCACGAGTACAAACAATGAAGCCAACCAGAGAGCTCAACCTGATTTAAGTATGCCCTTGAGACACTGAGCAAAGCCACCACTCTTCCAGCCAAGGATGAAATGGCACTCTTGCAGGAACCAAAGCTGTTTGACTGAATTTGTCCACAAGGATGGCTACCGGATGATGTAAAGGACATTTTCACAACCTCACTGGGAAGCCCAGGCATGGCTTTTGCACCGATGCCTGTATATTAAAAGGAAGATGATTTGGCACTGAAAATTAAACCTCATTTTTCCATGAGAATGATGCACACTTCTAGTGACAACACAGTACAAAAACCATCTTTGCATGACCAATGGGAAAGCATAATATTTACGCCAAAATGGCATTTTTTACTGAAGTTCTTTGCTGGCTATCTTTAGTAAAAGCTTGAAAACAAAAAAAAAGCAGAACCCATTCTCAGCAGCTCTTTAGCTAGAAGATGATGGGTGCGAGTGTGTCTATGCATTTCCTCTCTTCCCCCAGTGACATCCCAAAAATCATCAACTCAGAAGCAACCATTTCCAGGTCGCCAGACACAAGCATTCACAAAGAACATTGAGAATGACTAATCCAAGTCTCTGTGACAAATTCTCTGGCACATTAGGATGGCAAGATGCTGACACAGTGTTAGAGAAAGCTCTTTTTTGTAAGTCTCAGTACAGCAATATCCCCTCCTGCATGATTTGGGGTACCATTCTAGAGAGTCCCTATATTACATTTTGTTTTCAAACACAGGGCCATAATAATTTTGTATTAACTTCTGTGACCTGTGGACATGGACAAAGAGCTATTTTCCTATTTTGCCTGAAGTAAACAAGTCTTGAGACTTTGTTTCTTAAATGAAAGGATTAGGTTCTCCCACTTCTCCCCACTCTTTTGCTTGTACATGTTTTTCCAACTGTATTTCAGGCCTCTACATCCCAAAGGTAATCACTGTAGGCCACATGGGCCAAGGTCTAACGTACCAGCACTTGCAAAACATTAGAAAGCAAGCAAGAAAGGCTCCCATTATGAATACTGAACAGTCAAAGAAAATTAAAATGCATTCTCAGTGCCCCTCCCCATTTCTACATACAAACATGTAATTCACAAACACTCATTCCATCCTACTTATACAACTTTAATTTTACAACATGCAACCTGACCGTGCAGTAATGTTCAGCTCCAATTATACTGCACCCTGTTAAAGTTGGCTCAAGACAGAGAACAAACACACTGTGCCGTGAGGAAAATCCCTGCATATGTGCTGACAGTTTAGATGATGTTTAATCCCCAGGCTATTTCTGCAAAATTATCAACCCACTACTGGTTTTTTGCCCCTCTCCTCTTTAAATGGGTGCTGCAGTTCTACATGATGCACTTGATTATTTCAAAACCTTCTTTCCAGACTGCCTTCTCTTCAAATCAGCAAATTAACAGAAGATAGAATAATTCCTGGTTCACCTTGAAGCAAAGATCAGAAACACACTACAGCTCAGCCAGAACTGATTAGTATTGAATCTGGGGTTTATTATTAACTAAAACCCAAACTTTCTCCAGTGGTCAGACAGGCTACATGCTGCATACCATAACACAGCTCAAGTAAATCAGTTGACTGACCCAATCCAGACTAAAAAACATTAGCATCCCTACTGTAAGAGTACCCCCATTCACCAATTTAAAACACAGCACTCAGCTACCCCACCAGAGCCAAGTTGGTGAAAACACAGTTCTTGAACTGAAAGATAAAATTAGCAGCTCATTTGTCAGCTACTCTCCCTTTAGTAAGTCAATCTGGCACAACTGCTTTGCATTCAACTGATGGCAAATGCTTTTGGAGTTGTTGCATTAAGTCTGTTTTTCTCCAGCCCAAAAACCACCTCTGTCACACTTTTTATTTTCATCACGAACAAAGCAAAGAGAAGTTAAAATACATGCAGGTTGATGTGAGAACATGCTTATTAGACTATGGGCAGACGGCAGCCAAGATAAAGTCAGCATTATCAAGAGAACCATAGACTTTGGGACAAAGGTTCAGGGCAAAACGTTTCACTGCCAACTCATGGGAAACAGCAGTCAGACCCAGAAAATCAGCTGTTATTATCCTTGAAATTATAATAAGGGGCATATTCTGACCAGAATCTGTGATCCCTGCACTGCTACACACTTAGACAATTCAGTGCTTTCATTCTGCTATGCTGAAAGTGGAAATTCGCTGTATTAGAGCCTGCTAACAAGATTGATACCCACTTATTATTTCACATCTCACTTCTGTCTTCTCAGTAATGTACCCATTTGCCCCTCTGGCCTTAACAATCTTTCAGCCTAAAGACAAATAGGCTATTTACTATGTTTTCAATGTATTTGTTTATTTTTATGCTGTAAGAATCCCTCTTAATCCTGTCACATTTACTCTCGAGCTTCCTTTGATTCGATGCCCACAGAAATACCAGGTGGAATAAAGGTCACCAACACTAATAAACTTCCCTGAAGCCAGACCACATGGTGTACCGGTGGACAGCTGTGTAACAGCACTGCCCTGACACTGGTCTGGACTCCTGTGCCTCACTTCACATGATGAAATCAAGGAACCAGGGCAGCCCCTAAGTGAGAACACTGTAAATAAACCTTAGAGCCAGGTGCTAGACAATGGGATCCCACAAACACAGCTGTCTGTATACTGCCCATTCCTCATTTAAGGATGTCCATTTACAGTTAATAGCTTTTAAGTCCTTTCATACTAAAAAATCCAAGAGAAATCTGTCAACTGGGCAGCTACTCTGCAAGCTATTAATAAACTACTATAGGAACATCACATGAGTCGTGCCTCTCAGCCTTCCTGGTCCCTGTTACATCTCGATTCATTTATAAAGTCTCCCTGTTTCACCTCAAGTTCTAAAGTCAAATGACCACAGGGATTTGGGAGTTTTCTCAATATTCAGCAGCACCTTCTTTGGTGGAGTTTGGCCCAGCAGGAAGAAAACAAGGATAAAAATAACTACAGCTTAACTGATACAACTCTCTCCTTTCACTTGTTTAGATCAATATTGCTCTCAGCTGGTGCCATCAACTGGTAAATGAAAAAGACCTGACAAAAGCTGCATATATTAACTCCGCAAAATTCATACAGGCATTCCGCAATAGCTCTTCAGACTTTTATTAACAAGAAAGTTAAGGGCACCTCACACTACATATATTAACTGAGCATCCTGATGACTGTTTTGTTCCAGAACTACCTTTAACCATAAATCACTTGAATCTTCAGCAGGGCAGCTGCACACCTGATGAGATTATATGAATCCAAGAGCCTGAAGAAAGGATGCAGCAGGATAAAATGGCAATTCTTAGGTGACTTTGTTGCTGCCAGGGGCATCTGCTAGACAGCTAACCACTGCATGACACTGGAACTAGTGCTCAAATGTTTTATGTGTGAATTCAAGCAAGTGGACCCCTTCGATTCCCAATTTTCTAAGTTATGGTCTGGAGAGATACCAGAAAACATACACAGAGGAACAATGGCAGAGGCAAGAAAAAAACACTGAGAGGAAAATGGCAAAACAATCAAAGAAATGTAAGTTACATCTTATCACTTTCCATGCAGTTAACTTGTCCCCCTCTTTACCCTCCCTCTATTTGGGTTCATGTACCTGGTTTCTCCTGCCAATCCGATTTGGTGCAGGAGACTTTGAGGGGGATTTGACATTTTGAGAATTCCCGCCATTTTCAGCAATCTTCCCCACATTCATCACTGCTGACATCATGGCGTCAATGGAGGACAAGTCTGCTCCGTCCAAACTGTTCGGTGAACTTGGTGATGCCTTATAGCTGTTTAAGCTTTCCAGCTGTTTCTCTGGAATTAAAAACAAAAACACACAATAATCTAGACTGCAAGGACGTTAGAACAAGGGTTGGTGTTTCTAAGTTTAGCTCAGAGAAGTCTTGGAGCTGCAGAAAATGTGCTTAGCAAAGAAACTTAAGTTTTAAGCTTAATAATGGAATATTGTGCATTATTGCAAGACATACAAGCGAGTATTGTTTGTAACAGGTATACATGCGCTTTTTAGTGACTGGCTAGAACACTTGTCTGTAAACTTTAGAAGTATGCCATTAGCTGAAAAGCTTTGAAGAATGTTCTGTATCTAAAAAACCTTAAGTTGTCAGCAAGCGTGAGCCATGTACCATCTCTTGTGTACATGAGGCTGATGCCTGAATAAAATAATAAAAAACTCGTAGAACGTCTGCCTGCGTCCCCATCCCATTGGTAACTGTACTCCAACATAGGAGTTCCTAGGCCATCTTAAACCCAAACAACCCAACGTATTTTCAGCTACCTGGAACTCACATCACACCCTGCTGGACCATCATGGAGCACAAGCAACAGGCCATAATAACTGGAGTTCTTATAACAGGACAAGTTTCTCATATTGGAATGCATAGGACAAAGTGTACTTTTTTCTCATTGGACATTCACATTTTCTTCATTTTCAGCCTTAATTCTATATGGAGCTTATAGAGTGATTTACTTTACACTCTCTTGCTGTGAAATGGTATTATTTGTGGTACCTTGTGATCACCATGAACTAGTAGTGCAGTACTGATGAATGCACGCTCTGGCAAGCACAATCATTCAAGCAGGCACGTGTTTTAAACAGGACTGCACAATTAAGGCATTAGTGACACAGTGTAGGGTACCGGGTTCTCTTTTAAGCATGGTTTAAGCCAGCTCTGTATACGGAATAAGCTAAAGTAGCAACAATCCAGCCAAATCAAAACCCTGTATCCCCCCTATTGCCTCTTTAGTGCCACAGATGGTACATATGTGATTTTGATCTACCCAAGCCATACTAATCCATGGAGCACATGTGTTACATACATGATTAATGTCACAGCTAAAGCTGTTAAGATTCAAACTTCTCCATCACGTGCTACTGTAAGTAGCAGGGATGCTCCTATCTCAGATGCAAAACTCAAAATACACCTAAAATCTCATCTCTGGTTTCTCAACATACAGACATGTCAAATACACAGGTAATGCCTTCTATTTTCCCCTTTACGAGTTAGAAAAGGAAGATGCTTTTAAATTAAACACTCCTTTCCCCCTAGCAAACAGGAACACCCTGCGAGTCTACTGCTTTGTCACCTCTGGTGGAAAGCACAGAATCTTAATGTGTGTTGTGAGAAAGTCACTGTAACAGAAGAGTATGTGAGGGTGAACAAGGAGGAACACGTTTATCTGTGAACATTTGATCTCTGCATAATACTGTCTTTGGAACATAAGTTTGAGGATTATAAACAGGTGGTTTTTTGAGGCTAAGTTACGTGGTGCCAAGTTACAGTGAGCCAAGAAAATCTTCGTTTGGAAGCCTGCAGTGGTAGTTGAGAATTTATGTGCCTATGCTTCTGCTTAACTTTATACTTTTCAGACAGATAAAAGTTAGGAATGGGAAAAGAAATGTATGCACCAGTGCTTCTGCTCAATGTATCTTATACTCTTCACACAATAAGGTGTAAGGATGGGTGAGAAATGTTTCTACATTCCTAATCAATGCCCTAATTTACAGAGTCACACAGCTAGTTGAACCAGTTACCTTCATCTTTCTCCCCTGATTGACTGTGGCTCTCTTCTTGGTTGCTGGTGTCCTCACTTGGTGTAGTATGTATAGTTGCGTCTGGCTCTTCAGCCTCTTCTTCAGCAGCACCCTCTAGCACTACATGAGGGAGAAGGAAAAAAGAGAAAGGGAGTAAGCTTTTCTGGAAGCCATTTTAGGAAAGTAAGACTACAGCCCTTTATTTTGAGGGCTCCCCTGACTACTACCAGATGGGCCTGATAATAGAAGCACACAAACAGTGCCAGTGCAGCCAAGTGCCCATTCTCATGAGTACCCAGGCACTGGGCTGGGAAATGCTGCTGCTTCTGCCCTTGGCAAAACCTGGGCAAACAAACCCTTACCAGCTTGGTCCACAGTATAAAGCCAGAAAAAAACTGAGGAAGAGAGAGCAAGCTAGCATATCACTGACAGTAGTGATATTTGATTAAGAAGCTGGAAGAATATTCTGCACCTAGAGAATTCAGGTGATTCAATTTCATGCATGCACTGCATTTCATACGTGCACTCTTCTCTTCCTGGAAGATTAACATTTACTCCCATACATTAATTCATGGCAGCCACCTTCTTCCTTCTAGCAGTGCTGAAATTACTACAGAGGTTTCTGGGACCATTTAGCACATTCCTCACATCCACTGCCCAAGGTCCTCACATGAGTTGAAGACGTAAGTAACCATTGTATGTACCAACAGAATTCCTCCACATCCCTCTCTGAAACCACAAACTTATCATGCTATCATTGGGGTTTAGGGAAGGATGCCTTTTCTCTCTGGAGAATGACAGGGCAGTTAAACATCATTTTTAGAAGTGATGGGGAATGATCAACACATGAGGAAACAGGAGTTCTCTGCCCACAGCACTCATGGCTATAGCCTCTGGAAAAGGTTATTTGTAATATGGAAAATTACTGATATGCTTTTAACAGAGAAATACACCTTTATAACCTTACAAGCAAAATGTTTATTTCAATATGAAAACAAACACATTTTGAATGTTTCATCATCTCAGATTTACAAATCACATCCAGTAAGCTCAATACAGGTTTTCCTTTTATCAAGAGAACAAAGACAATTGCCTTCAAACCACAGTTAAGAAGGTTTCTTCCTTTCAAGGAAAAGACATTCCCAAGGACGACATGCAAATCAGTCATGCAGCACATCTTCAAATGCTGTTTGAACAGTGTATGAAAACAGTAAATGCCTGAGTTACCCCAACTACCAACAATTTAGAGCACCCAAGAAAAGGCAGGCAAAAAGTAAGTGCCCACCTTGTGTCAAGCAGTTCCTCATTTCACACAATGCCAGACAAAGCAGTGGATTCAACCTTCCTACACTTAGCTGCTGACCTTCTGAGGAGCAGCACACAGATGATCTGACACAGTGAGCCACAGCAGAGACAAAACCTGGGACCTGACTAAGCCCAGGGAGTGTAAGGCTCAGGAAAACATCAACCTCCTAACAAATGCTGCTTTCCATCTGCACCTTCAAAACCATAAAAACAGAATAACCTGAACAACTCAAAGTAACTTTTCCTAATTATTTTTGTACTTTTCTGTTAAGAAAATACTAGTGATCCCTGTGACACAGGGATTTCTTGCTCCAAGGTGAGGCCAAGCACTCATCCTTCTGTTTTCTCCACTATGAGACATTTGTGTTTGTCTTTATTTTGTTTTTAACTGTTGTAACTTTACTGTTATTTTTTGTTTGTTTTTTAAAAAGGTTGATCTCATTCAAGAGCAGCGTAATTATTTCTTTCTCCCCTGCCCCCATTTTATTTTAATCACTTACGTGGTAGCTGACTTACTTCTGAAGAGAATAAGCAACAGAATTATTTTCAAGACCGGCCTAAATCTAAAACTGCTTGCTCTATCTGCTTAGCACTGCTGAAAATAAGGACCAGTCTAAACTATTTGGAGGTATTTCTATTAAAAAATAAGTGCTTTAGTCCTTAAAAAAAGCCCTAAACAAACAAAATACACAATTCCTTCCAAAATACACATATTCATTCCGTGTTCAGTCAACACCTAGCACATTAATGTCACCACTGATACATCCTGGAAAAAAATCTATTGTGTAACTGTGAAGACTCCTGTGTCTGCCAAGGTAACTTAAAGACAGCTTAGTAGCTACCCAGAGAACTACAGTCAGAATTCCTAGTGTTGCTTTTAGCAATACTGAAAATGGGAAATGCTCGGAGAGAGCCTGAAGAACAGGCAGGCATACATGCACATTAAAAAACCCTACCTACTGTTTCAGAAAAACCTGCCAACGTGCTCTCTGTTTTCCTTTCAGGAAGAAAACTACATATTATCCTATTACAGCCTTTCATAATTTCTAGGAGCCAAAGGCTATTTTTCTTTTCTGAATCTAAATACCTTCCTCCAAAGGCAAACAAATATATATAGTCAGAGATCTTGTTCTTAAAACCATTTTCTGCACATTAAAAATTTCCAGTTTTGAAAGCAGTCTAGAAATTGCAACTCAACTGCTGCTGCATGCTTTTATTTACCTATGTATTTTCCACTCTCTTGTATAAAACAAAAATGCACCACTGAAACAAAGACAACTGCATGAGCAGCACACATCAACTTCAGAAGCATAACTTTCTATTTGCAATAGGATATAGAAACAATAAGGACGCTGGGCCAAATCACTCCTTCCTGTGGGAAAACCCGTGGCAGAGCGCCTTTAGGCAGGAACATACTGAGAGATTTCTCTTGCAGCCTTGTGTTTTTTTGGTTTTTTGGGATTTTTTTTTTGCTTTGGGTTGGTAGTTTTTGGTTTGTTTGTTTTTTTTTTTTTTTTTCCCTTTTAAAAATTGCATCACTGAGGATGGGGAAGTGTTGGGATTTTTTTTCCACAGCAGCTATGAAACTCAGGGAATCAGACAGGCAGCAACCAGCACAGATGCCCTATGCCATACTGCCTTCAGGACTGCAAACCTTCCCAGCTCACACCAAATGCCGCTGCTTGGAGGTTGTGCTGATAGAGCCTCCTTCCTCCCTCTCCCCAAAAGAAAACAAAGACCTCCAGGAAAAAGGATAAACAGGAAATAAGCTGAGAAACAGTGCAGCCTCAGGTTGCATTCACCATAGGACCAAAGCCTCTAGGAAACAGGGAAGTGGTCACAAGCATTCAAGTCATCTTCTGCTTTGAAGAAACCCCCCAGTGTCACATTCATCCTGTGTGAAAAGGAGGAAAAGCAGAGAGCAAGTGACTAAGCAAGAGCACTGACAAACGGTAGGGGGTACAGGACCAAACAAGATAATGCAGCCCTCTCTGCATGGCCACACCAAGAGACCTGTCTCTTCTGCAGGAATGTGTTCCTTCCACTCAATGAGGTTGCTGAAAACATGAAACTGGGGCAACTTCCATCCCACGGAGTGCCCTGAGGGGCCTTTAGCTCCTGCTTCTGACAGAGGTCCACCCCTGATGCCCCACATAACCAGCTACTGGGAGAGTCACTGCAAAGGCAGAGCTTACAAAAAAAAAAAAGAAAGAAAAACCTTGTTGCTTCCCATTCAGTCTGTACAGGAAGACACTTGCTAGATCTATTTCCTCCTTTGGATAAAGTGTGACTCCACTGTATGTTAAAGCTGAGCCCATCAACAGTTACTCCCCCTGCTTTGCTTATGTGTATTTATTTGGGATTTTTTGTTTGTTTTAAGACCACTCTAAACAGCTACAGCTGTTTCTCCTTCTGTGGAGAGCATCACAGATGAAACAAAAAGGAGAACACAGGCCACAGGAGAAGGAAGAAGAAAGGAAAAAAAAATGATGAGTCTTCAGAGTCACAGTCACTTGACTTGTGACTGAGAGGCAGCTACACGAGCACAGAGCAGCACGTCCTGGCCCCTGGGAGCTGGTACAAGTCTCTGTTCCAGATTGCTCCACTGTCTTTGCACACGAGCTCTCCCTTTGGAATAGATAGGAAGAAAAGCACAATACAGGCAAGAAGGGGGAAAACCTGGTACATAGCACAAAGCGACTCATTGTTCTGCCTTCCGAAAAAAATCCACATTAACATTAAAAGTAGAAGCCACGCACTAATTGGGCCAGGAAAAGATTAACACTCTTGGCCAAATACTTTTATTGGTTTCATTAAACATACTGTAGTATTTAGTCCAGAACACAGTGGGGGAGAAGAAACAGGGGAAAGAAATGACAGGTTTAGAAATGGGCACACATCCCCACACGCATTTCAAACCACTTTTTCCCATGAGGTCCAAACAGGAATCCTGAGCCTTCTTCATCATTTCCATCTTAGCAACACTATTAGCTTAGTCAAGGCTTTCCCACTGTTTTTTCTAAATGGCATGAAAAAACCCCAAGGATCATTTAAATGAAGGCCAGACCTGCTAGTATACAAATTTAGACAAGAACAGAACTTCAAAGAAAGATATCGCATTTGAATAAACAAAGTTTACTGTTTACCCTTGAGATTATAATACCTAAGAATCGCTACACTGCACTCTGAACTGCTTCTAATGCACTGGTCTCTTACTAAGCTTCTACAGAGAGGAGCAGATCTTACTCCCAGAGCACAAGGCAACGTTCCCAAACACAAATGGTCACTCCCACCCCAAAAGAGATGCGCGCTATCACCCGCACTACCTTTTGAACATAATTTTCCATCAAAGATGGCAGGAAGGAAAAAGGGTGAAAAAGCATCGTGTGGGAAGAAAAAAGGGTTAACACAATTCAAAGCACTGCCTCAAGGCAAAGGAAAACCAAACAAGCAAAGTTTTCCCAACTGACCTTTTTTAATACTAACTCTGCCCTTGCTACTGAAGTGTTGGCGCTGACTCTGCACCCCAGTAGCAGAAAATTACACTGAGAGCGTCACCTCACCATTCCCACTGCTGGAGCACCAGTACAGGGCAGCCCACAGGGAAAGGAAGACAAGCACAGACAGAAAGACAGTATGGGAGTATCTGGTGGCTGCTCTTTCACTTAACATTAAAAACTAAGAATGCTACCCCAAAGTTTTTGAACTTGTACCTGTAAAGTAACATTTTCCTCTACAAAAAAACCAAAACCAAGCACAAAAACAACAACTAAAAGAAGTAAATCTCTTGAAGGGTACTCTCTGAGCACCAAAGAAGACAGACTCTTCTTTCTAGAAACTCTCTGAGCTGTTAGTAATACAATCATTTTACCTGTGTTAGTGCAGGTATAATACTTTGCCTCTTGAAATAACCCTGTGAGGCTACAACATCCACATGTCTAACTTGTACACTGACAGGTACACCCAGACATGGAACCAACAAGCGAAGCACATGCTTATGTTCATGCCTTAAAACTGAGCTAGGGATGATCTTCTGGTGGGAGTGGGACAGGGGAAGAAGCACTAAACAAGAACAAGATGATCCCTGTATTTCTGGACTATTTTGCATGCTGTTGCTATAACATCTAACAGTTAGGCTAAATTTTAAATATTCAAACATATTTACTCCTCCTGTTTTATTTCCTTGCAAGCATGATGGGATACATGTGTGCATTTAGTTTATACGCAGCTTTTGAAAATCTGTCTTTGGTGACTTATGGACCAGTAATGCTCCTCAGGACTTTAGCTCAAATGACCAGAAGCTTCTCTCCATAAAGCATACCAGAATTTAAACTTAGCTAATGCCTTTAGCAAATGAAAACTCTGAATCACCATGATAGTCTGGTGTTACATTCGTGCAAGACACCGGAAACAAGGAAGTTGTACTAATATAACAAAGAGACACCATACAGCAAAGCAGGGGTTTCCTGGACGAAATTCACATTTATGGTCCAACTGCTTTATAGCAATGCACACAGCTACCACGCAGCCTTAATTCAAAATTAATTCATGCCCATCCTTTTGGCCCTGTGTTCCATTAGCTAACTTTAAGAGGGAAGCCACGTTTGCACCCTTCGCAAGTGCCGTGTGCTGTGACAACAACCCTCACACACGAGCCTGTTGTCTTGCTAGGCTCGAAAAGAGAATTCAGGCAAAAGCTGCTCCGGCACCAAGAGCAAAAGCGAAACCTGACAGCCCCCTGGCTCCCAACAAGAAAGCCCAGCACTTTTGGTAATCACCTCATAGAGCTTGATCTGAGCCTGCACTGAGTTTCTGACCAGCACTGCCTTTTTCAGGGATGGAAATGCCACACAGAACACATTGCAAGAACTGCAATAACCTATGGCTCCATTTACGATCAGCAGCTGTTGCTGAATTTCGAGACTTTGCTAATACCTTAGCACTCCTTCCCCCTGACCAAAGACATATCTATAAGCTGCTCCTCACCTCTGTTGTTCATATCAGCTTGTTGGTGAGTACCTGGCCCTCCAGGAAGCTTTTGTCACCAAACTGCAGTCAGCTTCAAGAGCTTCCTCAAGCAAAAAGGATACTGAGATTTGAAGACACCTTAACAAACCTGGGACCATGAACACCACATTTAGGCAACAAAATCAAATAAGGGCAAGAGGAGAGTAAAACAAGAGGCTCTAAGCAGACATCCCTCCTTTCCTTCCCATGTTGACAACTGCCAACACCCCTCACCCTTGCCTGGCTGCACAGCTGTTAAGGAGGCCAGTGGGAAGGGTGCCTGGCTTCCCCCGGCACTGGGAATCACGGCAATGCAGGGGGAACACAGAACAAGACAGGCCTCGGGCTTTACCCAGCCCATCCCCTCCTCTACGCCCTCCCCACTGGCTGAGGAGGGACACAAAAGCAATACTGTCTGTCCTTATAAGCTCTGCTTTGCATGTGTTCGGGGAGTGGGGACAGCTGTGCGGATGGCTCGCAGAGTTCCAGGAAGTCGATGTGTTTTTTGGCTTTAACTCCAGTTTATTTGCCTTAGATGAAGTGGCGACCCGAGAAAGTCCCTTCACATCTCCCCTGGGCTGGCACTGGCTGGAGAAGGGCAGAACTCCTTGGGACACAGCCCATGGTCTCTCCCCACACTAATCAGTCTTCACTAGTCCAGTTGCTGCATCTCTCCCTTGGGCCAGGGCTGGCTCACATCCCACGAGGCAAGGGGACAGCCTTGGAACATGGTATGGGAGAGGGTGGGAGTCCAGAGCAGAGCCAGAGACTGGAGGGAGTGGGCCCTGAAGGTGCGATGGAAGTATCTTCCAAAGGCAGGACAGGTCAGGCGAGTGGCATCACATTGCCTGCCAAAATCACTGCCCACAGGCCCCAAAGGAGCCCAGGACAAGGCAAGAGAGCAGAGGGGCAGGGGGAATCCAAAGCAAGGACCACCCCATTGTGCGTTTCTCCATGCCAAACAGGCTGAGGAAGGGGATATGCACCTGTCTGAGGTTGATACCCCAGCAATCCTGGGGAAGCACAGCCCTGGGATACAAAATCTCATCTGCTGCTGCTGCTGCTGCCATCTCAGACAAGCAAGAGGGGATGAAGGATTGCAAAATGAGGAAACAGTCAAAATGTAGCTTTGTGCATTCATTGCTTGGGTGGTTTTTTTTCATTTTCACTTTGCCCTGACAAACCCACTTGACTTTAAATCCCTGGAGGGGACACGGGGGGAACTATAGGTAAATGTCCCATCACCTGTGTGTGCCTAAGCAAGTACTGTGCTGAGGGAATGAGATACTTGCCCAAGAGCTGAAGGGGCAAGCTAGACGCACTGCACTAGGGAGAGCCAGATGGAAAACATTTCTGAGGAGAAGAGAAGAGAAGAGAAGAGAAGAGAAGAGAAGAGAAGAGAAGAGAAGAGAAGAGAAGCGAAGAGAAGAGAAGAGAAGAGAAGAGAAGAGAAGAGAAGAGAAGAGAAGAGAAGAGAGAAGAGAAGAGAAGAGACCTCCCCTTCAAATACTCTGAGTTACAGCACCCCTCGGCTCTGACTGAGGAGAGGCTGCAGGCACGCAGGGCGGGCGAAGCAGGACGCTGGGCTCAGCTGGGTAGCTGTGACGGAGATGCTGACATCCCCGACAATATATGGCCAGTCTAAACCACGGGATATCTTGTCCTTTTAAGGTGGGCCAAGAGCAAGCATCTGTGCAGCAGCAACAGCACAGCCCCAGCCTGCCATCAATAGCCCCTGGTGTCACTGAAAAAACAGGGGCTCCTGTGCCATACCAACTGGCTGTGCAGATGCCTGGGCACCCACCCCGAGAGGAGACAATCCATTTGGTTGTTCCTCTGCACAGCATCACAGAAACAAGGAGGCACATTAGTAACAAGAGGAAGAAAGCCACAAAACCATGCGGCCGGGCTGCTCCCTGGCAATTGGTGCCTGCAGCTGTTGGGGAGGGAGGCGGGGAGAGAGGGAGGGAGGGAGGGAAGGAGGGCCTGTCCCCAACCCCATCTTTGTCCCTCACCCTGATGGCTAGCAGCTCAGCCAAGGGCAGCTTCAGAGCCAGTACTCGAGGTGAAGGTTTAAAGCAAATCTCTGGAGGGAGAAACAAGCAAACATTTCACCCCCTCACACTCGCTCTTCACATGGTAGCCAGAGCTGCGTGTGTGCGCAGGACGGGTTCGGCAGGAATTAGAGACGCAGGATGAATCACATTGAGGAAGACAATCTCCTGTGCTAGTGCCCTGCTTCTTTTGCAGTGCTCTGCTTGCAATTCTCTTCCTCCAAGATGAGGATTTGAAGAGTTTCAAAGGGGAACTGAATGCACAGGCAATCTTACAAAAATCATTCTGAAAATAGGATAAGCTAGACAAGGAAAAAACTCTTTCCTTTTGGAGTAGCTATGTCCCACATGGTGTTTCACCACTCTAACTGCATCCATATGCTAGCAAACACAGGCAAGCCCAAGGGGGAGAGCATCAGTTTGCTTATTGCAGAGCTTCCAACTCATCCTCTGCAGCCCAACCACACTGTCTTTGCAGGAGATGCCAGCGCACTCTCTGCTTGGAGCACTATAGCAGGTAGCATGTCAAAACATTTTATGCTTCACAAGATAACACAGCAAAATGAGAAATGAAAAATCAGAAATTACAGGGATTTAAACCAATTTCCTGGTGGTAGTGTTAACCATCAAGATTTTATCACGAGCATGTAAAGTCTGATGGTGCTACATTACTGCACAAAATCTCAATTCTTTAAAGTCAAAATTCTAGTTTTTTGGCTTTTAAAAAAAGGACAGAGACATTACATGCTCAGTAAATTATAAAAAGCAAACTGAGGTGAAAAGATTAATTTTAAAGCCTCGAGCTTTTAAGGATAACCATGACCTCAAATGCTCAACCTGGAATTTCTTAACACACACCGACAGCAACAGTGTCCCTTCTCTACACAGTACATTTTGTACTCTGGAACATATACCTTCCAAAACTAAAATGGCTTTTTTAAAGAGAGAAAAGAATTGCAGTATCTCAGCATGTTTCTAATATTTTATTTAAAAGCCAACACAGCTGCACTTTAATGTTATTTAAAGATGGAAACCTCCATCAAATTACCAAACTTGTTTTAAGCAGAAAGAGATTCGACATGCAAATATTTTTCAGATAGAATGATTCAAGAGTTTGAAGCTCTTTCTCACTGCTCTTTTCCAGGGAGCATGACTTGCTGACAGGATTAACTACTGCCAGGCTCACGAAGCTGGAAGACAGCTGCCACATGGCAGCCATTTATTACAAAGCTCCACTCCTCTAAAGTTAGGAAAGAGTCAGACTGTTTCATCTGTGTTATCAGCAGGGTTCCTCTGCCCCACAGGCTTTAGTGACTAGGCTTTTTCTAAACAAACACCTCCTTTTCTCCCCCACCTTGTTAACATCATTATCTTCCTGTCTTCTGTTTCTGGTCAGCACAGGAATTTTTCCCCCTATCACATCCTCCAAACAACAACAAAAATCTATAACCAAGATAATCTAAAAAGTTCAGAAACACAAATCATATCCTTATCCCCTTGCCCCTGAAATAGATTTTTAAATTAGGGTGTTTAAGCTTGAAATTTTCAGAGGGGAAACGACATGCCACAGGGAGGAAAAAGAGATATGCTGGAGCAAAAGGATTCAGAAGCATGCTGTACAGCCCTCACCCTCCCATCCACACTAGGAGGCACTTGTAATGTCAGCCTATAAATGCATTCTCCCAAGGGCCTACACAGCTTTTTCATGAGCAAGATAACTGGTAGCACTCCTTTCTAGCTTGTACTTCTGCACCAGGCAGACTCTCTGCAGACCCACAAGCCAAAGCCACCATCTCCTCTGTACCGTAAGAGGCACAAGCAGATCTCAAGTCAAGCAACTCCCACAGTCTGCTAAGGACCAGGAACAGATATAAACCATCTACATGATCTTCATGTGATACTAAGCATAGACAATCATCAGTTGACATTCTCCTGGTATTGTGAGCCAGAGTTAAAAGATACAAACTAGCTGTTTTCATTTTACCGGAGGTTATTCTAGATATATATTTGCCACAGATGCCAGAGTACCAAAGATCACTCAAACTGAGGTTTATTGCTTCCTCCAGGTCAAAGAGAAAGCCAGCCTTCATAAAAATAGCTCTCTCCCACCACTGATGAACAAGGTTCCACAGTTTTGTGAGCACACCCACTGGCCTATGCCAGCTGGCCAATAGCCTTTGGGCTTGTTTGCAGAGCTCTAAATTCTGAAATACAAAGTTTCTTTCTTGGTTTAGTTAGGTAAATTAATTGCAGCAATAGATGGTGCTGGCAAGTCTCTCCAAGTTGAGATCCGCATGGGAAAGCCACTTGGAAAATTTTAAACAGCAGAGCTCCTTGCCAGTGGTACTCTTCAGTATGAGTTTTCTTCCTATTCTGAAGTACACGCAGTGCAAGTAATCTGTGGGAGGTGCTTCCAGCACACTGACAAAATGAAACAGCATCTGTTAATTTTCATAGATTGCAACACGCATGCAAAGAAAGGGCATAGGGATCTTGTTCATCAATTTCTTAGGGAATTCAGAGGTCCCTCAGCTTTATCAGAGAGTACAAGAAGCCTTCTCAGGAACAATATATCTCTATCTGACCTGAAAACCTATGTATTTTCAAAACAAGAATTGCATACACACACACAAATCCCTCATCCACAACCATATCCAGCTGCTGACCTTCCAAGTTCCTTGTAGTATAGTCTATGCTCTGGGACTTTAAAAGCCTAGCAGGCATTTCTAAAGGATTTTACAAAGTACACTGGCCTGGCCTTGTGAAAGCTCATGAGGAATCCATGGAGGTCATCATGCAGCTTAGACAGTCTGCAAACAGCCTAATCCACGTGCTGGTGAGGTAAGAAATGACTGAAGTCGGGCAGATAGGCCTGAAGACTTCTGCAGGGACTGTTTCCTCCAGCAGTGCTGTAAACCCTGGAGGAAATGCCTGCTGATCTTCAAAGCCCTTCAGGAGGAACAGCCTTAAGTTTCCTGAACATGAGCATTCTGGTTGCAAAGCCACAATCCTCTCAGGCATACAGAGAAAAATGTAAAAACAAAGGAAACAAAAAAAAAAAAAAATCCACTAAGGTTAATAACTGCAAATAACCAGCGAGACTGACCCTCTACTTTGCAACGAGCTGTCGGATCCATCCAGCAAAGTTTTGATGCTCCTCGGCACAACAGCCACACGGATCAAGCAGCAGCTTACAATCTCTGCAGCTTTCCTTTTTCTATTCCAGGCAGTCCTCCACACGTGTAGACTCCTGGACCACAATACTCAGTTGTTCGGACTACGAGGGGATGCTACAGCTGTGGCTGCACAAGGTGTCCACCGTAACTATACCAAGGCCACTGCAGTGTGCTGCACTGCCAGCAGAATTTTAGGTACAGCCTTCAGTTGCCTGACGGGTTTCACAGGCGACCATGAGTAAAGGGGAGTCTGGACACCTGCACACTGCAAAGAATTGCAGGAAGTTTATTTCAGGAACGCTGGGGAAAAAAAAAAAACAGACAAAATTGTGAACAGGTTTCTTCAGTAAGTGAAGTTTCAAGTTGCTATTTCTCCAGCCAAAAACTTATGCTGCTAGTCCAAAACCACCCTCTCCTTCCAAAAAACCAATTCTACTGCTAGTGCTTCACACATTTCCATCAAACAGATGATACAGGCAATTCTTGAAACAATTCACATATGAAAAGGGAAATTCATTTCCTTCTGCTGACTCCATTGATATATACTTAACAAAAACATTAGCCTGAAACAAACTAGTATGAACTGTGTATAGGTTCAACGCAATTCTGGGTAAAGTAGTAGATGCAAATAGAGAAAAATTAACAACAACAACAAAAAGCGATCAAGTGGCCTGGGCACCCACCCCAATTTCTGCAGGACAGCAACAGTTTGCCAGTGGAAACTTGATTAATCACTTTCATATATGCACACTAGCAAAGCAACATCGAAATATCATAATCAGACCTATGATACCGAAAGTCACACTTCTTTTGAGGAGTGATGCTTCCAGATTTACATTTTCTCAGGCATATAAACATACACGCCCACACAACCACCTTTTTTTAATTCTAAGCATGTAATCACTTTGCTTTAAAGTTTTAAACCAGTACACACTACAACAATATTTATATTTACATCAATCTTGCTAAGGTCACTCAGAATATACTCTACAACCAGAAGTGAAGAAAACCTTAAGTATTTTAAAAGAACCACAAAATAAAAAAAAATCTGGTATTATTCATTGATTAGGTTACAACTCTTTTGACGAACAAACTGTTATTTCTACCCAACCGACAGATTCAATCCTCCAAATTTCACACAGAAATTATGTTCATTCAGAGCAAAAGTAAAGGACAAAGAAACCTCAACACGAGAACACATATTTTCACTCTTGCTAAGTAGCAAGAGCTGTTTTCCACTTCCAGTTCGAACATTATTGTTTTGTAGTAAGTTTTATATGCCTTATGGAACTCAGCCATTCAATATAAAAAAATATAAGAGAAGAATTCAGGGAATCAGTAGCCATCTCAATCTGTAGAGCAGACAAGCATGTCTTATGAATGAGTTAGAACAAGAAACTGAAAGGTGAATGCAAGCAAAACCACTAGTTAAATGAATTATTTTTTTACTGTAAGGTGAAAACCTTTTCTTAGTCTACCCACTCATTTCACACACAATAATGTGCAACAATCATTCTACCAAAAATTAGAAAAGAGTAACCACCAGATTTGTTTCACTCATTTCTTCACGTGAACTTCATATGGGGTTTCTGAACCTAGAAGATTTTGCCATCCTTATCTACTAACAGCTGAAGACAGAAACTGGCCCTTTCCTTATCTGTTAGGGTCTGGCATGCCACGAGAGCTATGAAGGTAGGCACTTTCATAAAGAGAACCATGTTCAGCATTTTCACACTAGAAGTGAAATAATATTCAATACAAATTTGACATTAAAAATATGAGAGCTTACAGGTTCAAAAGATTCTCAGTAACTACACCACTATAAACTTCCTAAAATCTCCAAACACGGATAATTTCTGAGGTAACGAGGTCTTTAAAGCAGCAGTAAGCAAGCTCCCTGAAGGGTGGGGTAATTGGGGGGTTATCACACCTCTGGGGGAAGTCACAAGCTCTATCTTGGCAGTGTTTCATCCCTTCATATACCCAGGGGACTGATTAGTTCATGATAAGCAATTAGGCACCCTAGGGAGGACGGTTAACCGTCTTACCAAAACAAAAAGGCTGCACAAATGTAAGTCTCATTAGATTAAAGAAATACTATCTGCAGAACAGCAAATTTGTGTTTATTCCCTTCTACTGGAACTCACAAGTACTACATTTTGCCTACATATGGCAGACACAGATCTCAGAAATCCCAAATTTGAGCACGTCCTTGCTGCTAAATTGGTAACAAATGCTCTGAAGCATTTTCTTTCCCAAGACACTAGAGCTGTGATGCAGGAAAAAAGGAGGAGGGACAGAGGGGAGGAATACAGTAAATACTGATTAGAAGACTCGAACTAGCAATCTCATTCATTTAAATTCTCTTCTTCATTGTTAAAATAGTTTCTAACCAAGGATGAGCTGCAGAAAGTGAGACCTGGAAAAGCTTTATATGGCTGAATGCTGGTTACATTTCAGAATGAGACCCCTAGTGAGCAGCAGACCCACACTTACACACCTTGCTCCTAAAAAAAGAAATGCTCTGGGAAGCTTCTGCCTGCTGTGGGGCTCATGGTGAGGCACCTATGCTTATCACAGTCCTACCCATGTTAAATCTTTATCTCTGATGAAGCAGAGGGATGAATTCATCTTTTGCCTGCCAACTGATGTAAAAGCTCCAAAACACCCCAACAGCTGCCGATGGCACTGTTCCTGACTTACATCAGGCTCAATGTATTTCAAAGTACTTCGATGGCTTAAAATATGAAGGAATGCTTTTCAATAAGACGACCCCCTGTCCTTTTCTGTCCTTTTATCTTTTCTTAACAGTTTGCCATCCAGTGATAGGAGGGAACCCCAGCTGCATAGCCTGAGCTTTTATCTTCTGCTGACCATGCAACAACACAAAGCTCAGTGCTGGATTTCCTGCTGCTTGCCGAAAGGGGCTGTTCAGCTTGTTTAAATATTACTTGCCTTGGGAGCCTTGGAGTTGTGCCCAAGCACTGTACTGTATCTTCCCAGCATCCATTTCAGCATGTACTTTAAAGGTCTTTAGGTTCCATGTACTATGCTCCCTCTCTGCTACGGGAGGAGCCTGATGACTCCAGAAAAGAAAAGAAACCCCATTCGACTCCTCCCTCTCTCATTTTCTTCACTAATCCCTCTGCCTCATTCCATTACACAGGTAACAGAAGTCCCTGTTCATCCCAAAAGCAGCATGCAAACACATTTAGCCCCGTAAACGGAACCAACTGCAACCAAGGTAAAAGATATTTTGGTACAAAAGGCTACAGGTAGGAAGAAATCAGATGCCATGTATCACATATAGCAAGCTACCAGTCTGCAGTGAGCAAGCAATGAAGAAAGTACAGTAGCAAAAGTGGATTGTAGTACAGCAGCCTCCTGCCACACTAAATTTATAAAGTCTCCACCCTGGATTTCAGAAGAAAAGAATCTTTAAACACAACTGACTCTGAATTTGCAAACTTAACATTAAGGCACTTTCCTTTCCTATTCAGACTTTGATGAAAACAAAACATGGTTTTCACAACACCAGAAAGGATATTCCAGCCTTTAGGAATTCTTTCAGAAGCCCTCCTTTTCACAACTACCGTGCCACCAGGAGGCTGAGTTCTGGCTACAAGGTCAGGAGGAGATAACCTTGGCCAATAGAAATGATCTGCATCAGCCCAAAGGCAGTGCCAGGCCACCCATTAAGGCAGCAGGCCTCACTGTTAACCTGCGTGCAGCCGGAAGCAGCTGGTAACAGATGGAGAACCAGGAAGCAAAAATCCAGATCCACAGTCTATCCGTGACAGTTGTGGACACAGCCGTTCAAATCAGGAAAACTTCAGTAAATACTGACTGCGAGAACTGCCCTGTAAGAAGATGTCTCTCATTTTCCGTGGCAGCTGGGATGCAGAAATACGTGCACCCCCACAAGCTGATGTAGGATTGCAGGGAACTCAAGGCTAGATGTGAAAACCTGTTTTTAATCCATTCTGCTTTGCCTCAGCCTGCAGCGTACGGGCTGATTTAACCTGATGTAAGCCACGGCTGTCATTCAGAAGGACAGACTGCCAGTCCTCACTTTACCCCGCAGCTCTGGCCACGTGTTTTCCCTCCGGCCTCATGTCAGTCCTAGAGTTTGAAAAAGCACACGGTGATCTAGGATCTGATTTGATCTATGCATTTGTTTGGGTTTGGTTTTCGTTTGCACTTAAAAATGCACATACATACAGTTTCATGAACAGCCTTCACACATGGGAGCTGAGACATAGTCAAATTACACCCTCTATTTGAGTAAGGGATGAGAGACCTGAGCAAGAATGTTGTCGGTAACTCTACTCCCGCGGTGCTGCAGTACCAGGGAAAGATGAAAAGATGTAGTGGAACGAACCCACAACCGGCTCCATCTCCAGATTCCCTCCTCCTGCTCCCTTCTCTCCAACTCAGAGCCCACTTGCAACATCTCTGCCATAAAAACACTTTAAAATCTACCTGAAGTTCAGTTTTCTGATTAAACATAGTGAAAGTAAGTTCACAATAAAACAAACTACCACAATTAAAATGTCTCTACTGCACCTCTCCCATGACATCCCTGAATGAGGAGAGTAAGAGAGCAAGAGCAGTCTTAGGCAATGAGCTAGTACTTTCCTGCTTACCTACCCAACTTTTCCTACATCAAGGACTGGGTGTAACTTTTGCACAGTGCTAAGCACAAAACAAACACAACTCAAAAATATCCACCTCCCTTACCCACACATGGATGAATTAAGCCTAATTTTCAGCTCGTTTGTTTGTAAACTTTTGTCAATGACCCTTTCCCCGTGCACAAAGACAAAATTTACCCCCTCCAACGCCACTAGTGCTTCATTAAGTCACATCAGCAACAATGCTGAAACAGCCTGCCACCGTGTGCCACATGTACCAACCACAGCTCCGGAGCCACCAGCAAGTGGGGCAAGCAGCTCACCTGGACTCCCCAGGTACTTTTGAGACAATATTTACAAACCTTGGGCCCTTGGATTTAACATACAGCACAGTGGGAATGGCACACATGCTTCCACAGGGGCAGCTGACCTCCTAGAGAGAGCGGTAATTATTGTAAAGGCATCACCTTAAGGGGATGGGATGGGACAGAAGGAGAGAAAAGAAACCAAAGCTGCAGAGGGACAGGACGGTGTTGCTCGGCTACATGTCCTCAGGCACTGCTAGCTCACATTGCTTGCACCATCTGATCACTCAAAGCTAAACATGGAATGTAGGTAGCAAGTCATAACGCTGCGCAGGCCTAGAGACGTGACCCATCAGCTGTTTCTGCATTATAATTATTGCACTGGGGCACAGCAGGACCAAGAGTTTGCCTGGGCAGATTTCTGCAAAGTTCTGGCTTGTTTGAAATGACAAGAAAGGTCACATGCTGCTTTCAGATTTGTGATTACAGTCACTTTTCTGCAGGCCTGGCATTCCCTGTTTAAAATCCTCCGTCTGCAAGAAAAGTGGAAGGCCCAGAACTGTTTCAAGTTATTCAAAACTGCACGAAGAAGTGAGATTGCACAGAACTATGATTGCTCTCACCCCCCTTCATAAGACAAGATTGGAGTTTCACACAAAGAAGCAGTGAAGCAGCACTCCTGAATCACCGTTCTCTGCATTTCTAAGCTGGTCTTGATCATTTCCCCTTCAGGCCACTTCTGCTCCCAGGCTTTCTCTCACTCTTTTATTTCTAAAGTTTCTGCTACTAATAAAAAGCCCGAAAACCTTATTGCAATGCCGTAATTTCCTTGTATTATCATATTCTCTAGTGAACTGATTAATTCTCAGAGTGATCCTGACCCTCAGCTCCCACTGGGCCTCAAGTGATGCAAAAGGCTTCTTTCAGCTCTTCTTCCATTTTATTTTTGTCCTAACATGCACGAAGTACAGGACTCAGTTTTGCAACTCTGGACTTAAAATGAAAATGTCTTCACTTTTAGGCAATCTGATTGTTTCTATAACATGCTCAGAATTAAGCATATCTCAGAGTACAAGTCAGTAAGGAAATTATCCAATATATATTCAACTAATTGTACTGTCCAGGCTGTGCTTTGTAAGTAAACTTTAAATTATTAAGAGGCCAGTTTTGTCAGGCATGAAGTTTAGTGCAACAGGTCAAAGGAGAAACCAAAAACAAAAACTGTAGAAGGACAACAAAAACCTGCAGCAGTACACAACCACAGCATTTCTGTCATACAAAACACAGCAGGCACTCTGTATCTGGATAGCACAGCCCCTTTCCAAATGACTGCCTTTAGAAGACTTGCAGACTGAAGGGATGCTTTCAGGAGGTCACTCTGAGCTACATCAAGCTTCCTGTTTGATACCATGTGGATTCACCCTGCCCTCCCACCCATCCCCCAAACAAAGAAAATAAGAATCTTAGCACTTTTAGCCTATGTCCCGGCCAAAATGCATTCAAAGCAAAATCACTGAGGGCCAACCACCACAGGGATATTGCCCAAACTTCTAAGGTGCCATTTTTTGCCAGAGCAGAGAGGTACTGGGATGCCAGGTAGTTAATGGGAAGATGGACACAAGGAAGACATCAGTAAGCGATGAACAAGTCTTTAAGTCAGAAAAGGCTTGAGGCTAAGAGACCAAAACCTCTGTTAGTACAAGAAGAGCACTCATCTCTAAGAAACCACTTTCTATCTTATTCTCCTCATGCCCTCCCTGATACCCTTCTCCCTACTGTAATTAGGGAACAGCAAGGCAGCTGATGTCTAACCATGTATCAGAAGAATGGGCTAATGCAATGTCACCCAGCCCACTGCAGAACAAAAACCACCAACGAACCCCACTAGTGGTTAACTGCAAATTTTTGTTTTATCGATGGTATTACACTGCCAAGGGTTCCCTTGTCTTTGCACACACACTGCCCTCTTAGAAACACTAAGTCTGCTCAAACCCAGATTTACAAATACATGCACAGATATTCTACACATCTGCTTCCACCTGGTGGATTACCAGAGATGGAGACTGCAGCATTTTTAAAACAAACGGGTAAACCCACCTCTAAAATTATTTGCCTGGTAATTCTGTGGGCAAGTAGAGAGGGGAAGAGTGGTCAGGCTCAAGGGTAAGTGAGAAGTTTGCAAGAAATAGAGTAAGAATCACTAAACTGTTTAAACCATTTTTAAATTCAGTTTTCTCCCTCTTGGAAAACAAATAAAAAAGGGATTTTTCTTTTATCTTGAGGGGGTCCTCAAAACAGAAGAGGACAGAGCTGTTCAATATTGCTCTGGGGTGCTTAACATGAGTAAGTAACTTCAATCAAGTGTCTTGTTCCAGAACTTAAAATTCTCTTTCCACAGTCCCCCCTTCCATAATCAAGCAAAAAATATATATTATACATATACACAGTATATAATCAAAACATAACCATAGAGTAATTTATTGCTAGCCATAACTACAGAAACCAGGGGTTCTTTTAACACTTCAGCAAAGCAAATGAGAAATGACAGGGAGTATCCTGAGAAACTCTCTGTTGCAAATTCTTTCAGGTCTGGTTTCTAAAAACTTCCTTGCTATGATACCTGCAAATGCAGCTTTGCAGTAACTTCCAGTTCCATTTTCATATACATATTTTTAAATATAGCAGCAGCCTTTGCCTTGTGTTTTGAGCACTGGGGGTATTTCATTCTCTATGGCCGAGGTTTGCAGGAAAGCTGATTGGAGATCCTGGAGGTGTGGCACATTTCTTTTTTGCTCTAAATACTTCTGACTGGAAACAAAGGTAAATATTACTCCAGCCTCAATTTGTTTCCCTCTTGCAGTCACAGCAGCGTAGTCAGATACAGTCAACAGGCTACTGCAAATTACACTTAAGGTCTCATTACGAATCAAGGCGCTCAGCCTTGCTAATGAACTGATACTAATAGGTTCATTCTATAGAAGAGAACCATTAGCTTCAATAGTGGTCCTTAAATCAGGAAGTTTGTTTACATCACATGCACAGGTATTTACAGACTTCTGGGCCCTTGTTTTTATTTAGGAGACCAGTGGTGTTTGGCAAGGAGTGCAAATCTCGTCAGACAACTTTCAAGCTACCCTTACTCTACATGGAGCAGAAGTGCCTACAGAGTAAAGTACATTCTCAGGAACACAGTTTTCATCTTACACCAACAAATCCCTCAACCAGGAATTCTATACCTATACCTGTACATCACAGTGCAAGAGAAACAATCACACATTCCCCCCCTGCATTTTGCACCGAAAAGATAAATACAGAGATACATATTCAAGATCACTAAACTGCTTACTCAAGATGTGAGACTAGGTTACCAAGTTCAGTCTTCACAGAGCTGAAATGACCTATTCTGCTCTTGAGGATGCTTGGCTTTCACTGGATCATGCACAGTCCTTTTTACCCCCAAATTACAACATATATTAGGACCAGACCACACTGGAGAAATCACCATTGCCATTGATAACAGGTACCTAATTCAATCAATAGCTATAATCCCAATCTCCCACCCGCTTTGCCCTTCTCAAAACTCAGTGCCCCTGCATTATAGCTTTGAGAACTTGAGGAACAGGTCAGACTTTCTCCCCCTTGTGAGGGATTAATAGTTTGCCGCAGGTTTTTTTTCTATTTCCTATTAAAAAAAGGGACATGGAAGTAATTCAAAACCTGAAGTCACTTCTCCCTCAGCTTCATTCTCAGAAAGGGCTGAAGAATTTTTTTTTTTACTACTTATTTTTCTTTCAAAACCAAATGTGGCCTGAAGCTAAACACCTGACATGCACTGTTTAAGCACAAATGGTTAAAACTCATAAAGCCACATGCAAGAGAAAACAGGGCCAGTAATAAAGCTGACTGATGACCTCCAATTGGAAATCCTCCTGGTACCCCAGCTTCTTTCATGCAGAGCAACTTACTGACATTCTCTCTCCATTCCTCTCCCTGATGACTCTCTCACTACACCTGGAAATGAGGAAGCTGACTAAGCTCCCCTAAAAACTGGTCTGGTCAGTCCCAGTCACCCCCGCTCCAAAACGGTGAAAGCAGACAGTGTGACATCTCAGTAGATGATGTCTGAGACTAAACTGGTGGAATTGGTAGCAAACATTAAAAGTACCTTTTTTCCCTTGAGTCCAGTTGCTGTCACAGACCCTCATTCCAAAAGTCAAGAGAGATTTTCAGTGCATTTTTGGAGTTGCTGACTTTAAGCCCACAGGGTAAACTCCACTCGTGATCGTTCACAATTCAGAAAATGCTTGGAGAAAGGAAGCAGAAAAAAGCTGAAATTCTCTCACAATCACACAAGCCCAAGAGCCACAGCCTTAACACGGCCAGTTTCTCATCTCATTAAGTGTCTTGCAATACTTGTTTTTGAAATCGTTTTCCATGCTGTCTACACAAAAACAGTACCTCAGAAGCCAGAATAACTACATTCCTTAAACGTGGACCCTTTCCAGACTCACCCCAAACCTTTCTGTGCTTAAGGTCCTATATACACGAACACACAGATCATTTACAGGCCCAGCAGTTAATTCACCTTCAAGTCACCCTAATTTTGAGGCTGAACACTTCCTAAACTTCTGCATCCCTGATGGCTGTCTGAGGGAAGGTGGGCTGCCTCCTGCTTCCTCTGCATTCCCAGCTGGCAGGACTGCAGTGTGGCCTACCGCTGCTCTCCCCAAACCTCACTGGTGTGTCCCCGTGCACATGGGGTGCCATCGCAGCGACCACTGCGTGCGCAGACTCCTTCCTGAGAAATTCACAGCAACAAACTGTCTGCTTTCCAATTTATCCTTTCCAAGGCTTTTTTTCTGTAAGACACAGACACCTCCTCCTCCTCATTTCCTCATCACCTCCACTCAGAAAGCCTGAGGCTCACTGATTCCATGGTAGACGGCAAGGCCTTTGAATCAGTGTCTGCCGGCTGGTCTGGCACCAGCCTAGGTAACGTTCACACAGGACACACACCACAAACTCTCTTCCAGAAACTTTAAAATCCAAAATGCAAATACTCCACCCATCACCCTGAATGCTGTCAGGCAACACAAATGCTAATAAAAGAAGTCACAACAGGAGAAGTCTCTGGCTACCTGCCTGGGGTCTGACGACTGCAGGTAGTTAAGTCCTTGAGAGGAAGGGATGTGAATCCGGCCTCAGCTCCTCCGGCAGATCCTACCCTACGGACCAAGTCCTGTGTTCAGCTCACCTGGGTTCCTACATTTCTTGGGCATAACAAACAGTAATGGCAGAAACTCCTCTAAGAGCACTCCAACTCAACAGTGACTATGTCTTCTTATCACCCTCCTGCAATGCTACAGGGACTCAACACCATCCCGGGACTCAACACCATCAACCTGGAAGTACATCCTCTATGACTACATCAAAACAAAACCCCATTTTGGAAAGATTTTTAAGAACAAAAAGTCCAAGTCCATCTAATTTTTGTGCAAGGAACAAACCCTGCAATACCTGCCTTGGGTACTTCAGACCCTGAAAGCTGCCAGAAACAGATGAAGGATGGAGGCAGAAGGTCGATTTTTGTTATGAATCCTACTTTTCAGAAAGTTTTAGAAATAACTGTACTATCACACAGATGCAATGCATTGCTCAAATACGTACATAAACTCAGAATGGGAATTATTTTAAAAACCACTATGGCTTTAGGTTTTATATTTATTTACTGTTTTGACTGCAAAGGATAAATGGTCTCCTGTAATATAAAATTACTTTTCAACTTCAATATATAATTAACACAGGAATTGGTACCTTTACATCTTTCCTATGCATTTGTATCACAGACTCAATGGTACAAACACAAAGATGCCTTCCTGTAAGGTTCATAACTACACCTCTGCATCAAAAAGACTATTGAGCAGTCTAACAAAAGAGTGTTTACTTTTAGTGCACCCCAATTCTGTATCACTCAGCCCATTTGCAATCTGTAACATTGATATCACTCAACTGATATTTAGTGATATTTGGACACAAAGGGACCCATGTTTCTCCCTCAATCAGATTCAGTAAATCCACAAAAGTCAAAACAAAACAAGTCAAGAGACAGAAGAATCAGGCCTTTGGGATGCTATACTACTGTCTCCTGTGTGGTTAATTTTGATGAGCTTGTTGAAGCACAGCCTTTAGCCAAGTGCTTTTTCATACAAACATCCACAGCTCAGAGACGATTAATCACCATTTATTACTCACCTTCTGGCAACACCCACTCTAAGCTAAGCACCATCCAGACTCATCAAGACAGACAGTCCCAGTCTGAAGGCTTTGTGGTACAAGAAAGCCATTTCTGAGACCGATCATGATAGATAGATATCTACAGACCCCTGTGGTACCCAGCATGGCTGCTGGGATCTGCCAGAATAAAGGTGGTCACAGGAACACTTAATCATAAATACCACTCTTTCAAAAAGGGACAAGGTATGTATGAAATACATCAGCTATACCTACTTTTCAGTACCTGTCAACTGCTACTGGTGTTACGGTACAAGTAAGCCTCGTGAAAGGATTTTGCTGAAGAAATTAGGTGAATCTTCATAGATTTATCGATCAGAGCCCCTCACTTGGTTACAGGAAAGTAGTTATTCTGTTCTTCTGCAGCATTAGTAACTTCTCAAACAAAGAAGCCTGATTGAGGCAGACAGTGAGGGGCTTATCAGCTTAGGAAATGGGAAGGATGGTCCAATTAACTGCCAAGCAGTCAGACATAATTCACTCTGACCAGGCCAATGAGAGACGAGTCCCAGAAATGCATGTCCTGTCCATTTATGTAACACCCAAACATTCCCCCCTGGAAAGTCTTCCCTTCTGGAAGCCTAAGTAAGGAGCAAGTCACTATAGGAAAATCCACCTGTATGGACCTGCATCTGATTAAGCAACCACCTCAGTGGCACAGGAGGCATTGCCAGTCGCTACACTGCTGAACTCAGACACTAACAGCCATCACCAAGCAGACAGCCACAATGCTCTGTGCAAGGTTATCTGGGGTCTACACCACTGCACTGTTTTCTCACACATCAACGAACAGGGCAAGATGTAGAAGGCACAAAAAGGAAAAACCCCACCCTGGTGTTGGTAGGAAGGCTTCATCTCATTTTCCTGAATCACTTCTGCCTAGCACAGAAATAGTCAGAATGTTACAGAAGTAATTTCACAATGTTAAAAACAAGCTAAAAAACTGAAGGCAATGTGTATGTAAGAGCTGATTAGAAGTAGAGTCCAGCCACAGTGCTGCTTTTCATGTCCTCTGCCATGCTTAGTACCCTGCTAGCACAGAGTAAACAGAGAGAAGGCCAACAGAAAGAGGAAGGGAAGAAATTCTACAAAAGATGCTAGAATGAAAAGAGGAAGTTCTCAGTCAACCATAGCATTAGCTTGGGATCCATCACCTAGGATGAAGCAGGCATTTAAAGTGGAGAGAGAAGAAAAAAAGAAAGAAAAAAACCACATCCCCAAAACACTGATTTGTAAACACAAACATCTGTTTGGGGGAGGCGTGGGACCTTTACTCTGCAAAAAAAAAAAAGGCGCATGTGGGACCTGCTCCATCCTTTGACAAGGTACCTTGTGTAATCCTCTCCATTTTTAAGTGTTAGACTTAAGAATGTCAAAGTCAGAAACACATGCTATGAGCAGGAGTGTAAAAAAACCCAGTTGCGTGGAATATTTACGTTACATATGGCAACATCCTATTTGTCAGTCAGTTACCAGGAGCTAAGGAATTTGTGTGGTACCAGCAAATTCGCTTTGCAGCAGGGTGTTAGAGCAAGCACAAACCAGACTATATATGGTATGTTTACTCAATGATTAGGCATAAACATGGTACAGAAGAAATTATGTCTTGTATTAGATGCTGGGCTTCCTGCTGCAAGGCAAACTATCCTGCTCAGAAAGCAGTCTGTCACATATTCTTCATATGCTTCTGGCGGCGGGTGCCAGTGAAACCTCTAGAAAACAGGAACAGGTTATGTGGCAAGTAATGATTAACTATGTGGAGGATCAACCCTCCAAGCTCCACCCACCAGCATTCCCTGTCTCCTTGCTGCTCTTCCTCCCCCGCTACTCTTCGGTTGGGACTGTTTGCAGGGCGAGCTGGCGGAGGGGAGGAAGGCACACAGGGGAACATGCCGCGCCGAGCGCTGCCTCTGCCACGGGATGACGGGCACGGACAAGTGCACCCTCTCTTTCTTAAGAAACAGCTGGCAGCAGGCAAGCGAGCGCTGCAACCATCCGCCTGCCCCACGTCCAAACCCAGCTGGCACAGGACTGTTTCATAACGGGAAGGAGGGGGGAAAATCCTGAAAGGGAGAGGGAGGAGGGTGTACTGAAGATGCCTTAAAGCACAGAAGAAGGTTTGTATCTGGCCTCTGCATCCTGCCTAACCTGTTTTGTGGCATGTTCTGGTTAACTCTCCTTTTGGTCGAAGTTGTTCGTTGTTTTTCTTTTGGCATCCATAGCCAAGTTGCAGCCCCTTGTCTCCTCTGACTCCTTTCACGCTCCATCACACTCCAGTACAAACATGGGTAAATGGAAAGGAGACGCCAGAAAACAAAACGCTGAGTTCATCACAGACTGAAACTGGATGCAGGGTTTCTTTACTGGAGGGAACTGGATCTTCCTTGTCAACTCACCAGAACCATCAGCCCTCAGGTGCCAGACTTTTCACCTTCATCACTGCTTTTCAACATTAGCAATGCATCAAAAAAAACTTAAAACTACACAAAGTGGTAACAGGGTGAGAAAACAAAGCAAAAAAAGGACCCAAACCTCAAAACACACACCCAGAAGATTGCACGCCACACAAATCTAACCAGAGCGCAGTGCGGAAGCAGCAGCAGTGATCACAGCACAAGGACATAGCATCATCACCACAACAGATTTATGTCTTCACTCTGTACAGTACTCACAGGGTTAATGAGTAGCCCAAAGATCAGAAATAAACCTGCTAAACAACAAAAGCATCAACTCCAGGCTGTACTGGGTGGCTTTTGACAGGGATTAAGCAGTCGGTAACCAGTGACAAGAACTTGGTGGTCCAGTAGCCATTTTAAGCAGCAGATATATAAATCATGGAAGTGCAGTAACAAAAGAAGCAGGAGCAAAATCATGCTACAGAAATGAGGACCCCTAAAAGCTCAGCAGCACACACATACCCCTCCGTTGTGTGTAAAATAATCTTAGAGAAGCCAGCAAAGAAGAAACATTATTCCATGACCTCCAGAGCACAGCAAATCCCTTAGAGCAATGAGTGCTAGGCATCAGAAACTTCCTGGTTTCCAGGCCGTTGTTTCACATGTTTTCTGGGGAGTTTGCAAGCTGTGGGAAAGATTCCCAAGTACACTGAAAGCAAGCCTGCAACATCCCCTTCCACTCCCACAGCAAGTATGCAGTCCATAAAAGATTAAAGTGTTGGAAACATNAAAAAAAATCAACAGTTTAGCAGTTGATGCATTTATCAAAATATTTTGCCATCACTTTTTTAAGACAGCAAGGTGGGGGGGGCAGGAGATGGAACAAGCAAGCAAGAGCATGTGAGACACATGCAGTCTGAACACCATTTTACAGATGTATTTACTAGCCTGCCTTTCTCTGGGGGCTTTTCAGGCCACAGAGGCCTTTGTCTCTGTGCTATATGCTAGCCAGCTCATAACAAATGAGCAATCACAGAGTAAGCAGATCTGGCTCCTTCTCTGAATCTACTGGGATGCTGAGGTGCGAAGATGTACCTAAAAAAACTTCTGTTCAACTACGAGCCCGATCAATCCCTTTGGTCACGCGAGCGCCTGGAGTCTGGTACAATTACTAACTGTGCTGCAGTCACATGAAAGAGAACAAGCTTCCCCCTCCC
This sequence comes from Vireo altiloquus, assembly GCA_013396875.1. Classification (NCBI taxonomy): domain Eukaryota; kingdom Metazoa; phylum Chordata; class Aves; order Passeriformes; family Vireonidae; genus Vireo; species Vireo altiloquus. The sequence continues at coordinate 689,324 of VZRF01003382.1, read as the reverse complement.
ACCCTCATCCCGCAGGCAACATTATGTGGGCAGTAAATATATGAAGGAACACGGTGAGGCAGTGGGTGTGTGTGGAAACCTCCACAGAAAGCTTCATACCTGTACATTTTACTATTTCTTTTTGGTGGACAAATTATGGACATTTGAGGCAAGCCTGACTGATGCCCAGACATGTTTGGGTACCCAAAGGAGAGTGAAGTGGGGAATCCTCATCTCTACTCAATGCTGCCTTCATTAAAAAGGGAAAATCAAAGGTGTTTCCAATTTTCCCCATTTCTTAAACACCATGATGATGGAGCATGGAAAGTATTTTTACTAAAGCACAAGTGACTAATTTCTAAACTGGTGGGCTTGCTTTGGAGGTGTTCTTACTTGTTGGAGGGGATTCAACAGGTATGAGAGAAGAGAGATGGGAAAAAGAGACCACTGTGCTTCTGAGGAGAAACTTGGCATTGAGACAAATGAGGTAGGCAGCGTTGACTAAAACACTAAGCTGTGATTCAGCTGTTGGGACCAGAATCTCGTGGAGCCTCCCTGCTTGCGCTCACGAAATTAAGAATGGAGATGGCACTTTCTAAAAGCTGCTTTCCAGGACCAAGAGGAAAATGACAGCATTCAGCTAGCACGGTACCCAACTAACCCCCCAACTCATGCACCTCCCAGTCTGCCGGAGGGCTGCTGTTGCACTATTTCTTTTAGCTGTGAACCAAGCACTGCAGGTGTCTGTGTGCTGTAGAAACCTGAGCTCAGAAATACAAATGACTGCAATCCAGCTAGGATGGAAGCTGTGCCTGATGGATGTGCAGCCTCTGGCCTCCCCCAACACATCCTAACTCAGCACAGCAGCCCCTCCCGCACAGTGTTTCAGCTGAAAACAGAATGTTGTGCTAACCTTAGAAGGAGGGTAAGCAGGGCAGGTGGTGAGAAGGAGTGTCAGGTTTGACATCAGATGACATTTCCTAGACATAATTAAAAATATAAAGCACAGCACATCTTTAAGTGGTTACATCTATACAGTTGCTAGCCCTGTGACACTGAATAAGAAAAGGTGGTGCTGGGGGAGATAAAAGCGGATTGATGACAAGCAATAAAACATAAATGAGCACATCCTCTTTAAAAGTGCTACATGTATTTTCTGTTAAATTATAATTATGTCCCCAGCCAACTACATTATTATACCATGCATCCATTTTAGAAAATATTTTAAAACATGCTTTTGCCTTGGCCCGCCTACACAAAATAATGAAGAAATATCACTCCTCAGGAACTCCTTAAGAAAAATAAACCTTAAAATAGCACGGTACGCTCACTGAGTAACACGTATTTCTGCAGAACTGCTGTCCTTTATATATTTTGCATCTGAAAACTGCAAGTCTCACACGGGCACACACAAAAGACAGACAGACTGCTGCTGTGGACAAAATGGTGCCATTTAATACAACAATCTGGTTTATGCATAGCCTGGCTGTAGAGCATGCTGGGCCCAAGCAGAGTGGGATGCAGCCAGTTATATCGAACAGTTGTGCCCTCAGCAACAAATGGTGCATTCATAAGACTGGAAAAGCCTCTGTCTAGGGGATCGCAGCTCTGCAAAGGAAACAATCGCTTGCTGACATTTTCTGAGGGAGGATCTGGCCAAAAGAGGTTGAGGGGGAGAAGTATGATCTACAGGAAAGTTATGTTCAGAAGAAATACCAAAATATAAGGGAAGAAAACCCAAATCTGCCACTGAGCTTCCTTTGCGCTCTCCCTCCATTAGCTAGTCTCTAACAAAAGAGCAAGGCCACCTGAAAAGACATGTGGTTGGAAAACAGTTGGCCAGTCAAGAGTATAGAAGAAAAAGAAGAAAAGAAAAAGCTTTCTTGTAGAACGCTGGCCCATGAAGAAGCGACAGCCATCACGCAGGCTGCAATACACAAAGGCGCATGTGACAGGCAGTTTCACACAAGTTTCTTACTCTTGCCATTATTAGTTATGCCACCTCCACGCTGGTAACTAAAAGCCAACATCTGGTGCTAGCTAAATGTCACCACAGACAATCCCTTTAATAAAAATTTAAAAGAGTCTGGGTCCCAACAAGGAAATCATTAGTGCTTTGAATGCAAGACCCTACATGAGAGCTTCAAGACTGAAAAAATCCTGGCTGTTAAGCTATCCAGAGCAGTGACTCTGGTGGGCACTAAGCCCCTTCTCCAGACCCCATGCCATCTCACACTGAGGATGCTCAATTCACAGCTGCTGGCCCGTGTTTAGTCCATCTGGACAGTTCATCTGGTCAGCACCCTGTGCTGGGAAGCCCAAAAAGGTATATGGATGTCCAGGTCTTGCTGTAGGATGGGAGCATGCTTCCCAGTCTGCCCTTGGCCTAGACACCTCTGGCTCCTGAAGCTGAAATACCAGACACTGCCCCGAACATACCTGGCATCTGCACCTCTGAAAGGGAATCTGACCTGTCCCTAAGATGCACAAGACACCCATGCAAGCTGATGCTGAAGTGCTCCTTTTGGAGCTAAGCAGTTAAGCAGCATGGCTAATTAATTAATACCTGTCATCTGCTCCATTCTACTGAGCTAAGTAATAAAGCAGAAAACCCCCACATTATACACCATAACTGAAGTTCAGTGGGAGAGTCAGTGGCAGTTCCTGTAAGAGACCATAAGAATTGAGGCCCACCTACACATTGATAGGAAATAAAAACTAACTCTCCCCAACCACTCCTGGCTGCCCTGAAGCTGTGGTGGAACATGCACCCTATTTCCTCCTGGTGCTCATGCAGCATAGAGGCCTCACATCTTGCCCAATAAAAGTTTTCTCCTAAAAATGAATCTCGACCGTTTGGGAGAACTGAGACTGTTTTCTACAGCCAAGGCGAGCCCAGCTGAAGGTGAGACGACAAAAATTTTGTGGCTGACAGAATGAGTCCCTCCATTGTATTATCCAGAGTCAGTGTTTGAAGAGATTATTAATATAGTGCTCTTGCACTGAAGCCTTTGCAAGGGTATCTAAAAAGGGGATGCATGTAATTCTTCCTAATTCCCCAGTGCACCTAATGGTCTTCTGAGAGCCTTTTATGAAACAATTTCAGAGGTGAACAGGACTGTGGTTCTGTTCACAGACTGACATGACGGTAAAAGTATTTTTCCACAGAGGTTTATAAAAACCCAACGAATCAACCAACCAACCAAAAAAAGGCATAACAGGATAAGTGGTTCTGAGAGAGAGAGAGAGCCATACCTGCCCCTCAGTGCCACAAGCAGCCAAAACCTGCAGGCCCGCGGGAGTCGAGGAATAAACACTGGCAGCATGTATGGCAAGCTACAGAGGTGAGAACTGAGCCATAGCTATGGAGACACTGGAGAATGATGGCAATGCTTTTGTTTACCAGCTGTTTCCTAGAAATGATTGCTTTTGCAAGAAAGCTTGCACTGTTGTTGCATAAATAATTTCAATAAAACAGTATAAAAAGCCACTTCGTTGATGCTGGTTATCAGCTGGAGACCTACAGCAAATACAAAACTGCAAAAACTTTTACAGAGGGACCAAAGCAATCTAAAAACTGTCTGACTTTACTCCTTGGTCAGCTTCCAGGCAAGGCAAAAGTCTACACATACATGTAATGTTTCATACATGCTCCCATTAAACCTGCCCGCAGTACTAAGTGAATGCACTCTAGAATTCAAGTGGCACACATGATTCGGTTTCCCTCCACAGGCTTTACAAAGGCTTCTAATACAACACGTGATCTACTTATTAGGAAATTGTTTGTTTGTTTTAAATTTGGAGAAGGCAGTGAAAACACCTGGGAAACCATGGGAGAACATCAACAGAGTTAAAAAGAAAATTACATCTCAGCCTCCTGAAAAACTTTAATATAAAGCTCTTTGGGAAGTCTGTGAATAAGGGATGAACAAAGAAGTACTCCATTTGAGAAACATCCTTCCTTTGAACACTGAATCACAGAATACAAGTCTCCGCATCACCTTGCAAAAGAAAAAGAAAAAAAAAATCCTTTCTGAAATGTGTCACTCTTTTGCTCCTGTTTACTTTGTTTGTTTGTAGTGGTTTTGTAAAATCCCACAAATATTTTAGACTGAAACCACAGTCCATATTTTACATTTAGATGAACTATGGCATCTTTCAAGAAGCTGTAATTGTAAGCCTGCATCTAAAGCTCTCCCTCTGCCTGCCCTTGGACCATGCAGCCGCTGCAGAAAGAAGAATGTGGGCCACCACTGCAGCCCTGGTGGTGGCCCAGCCACCCCACAGCTCAGTTCCAGGAGGATGTGATAGTGAGTGCTTGCACCTCCCATGATAAGGGATGATTTTGAGTAGGGTGGCTAATGTCTGTAAGTAAAATTTAAAACCAACAAAAAAGTCTCTTCCTTTCTTTCTTTTACTTCCCATCTGATCGAGGTGGAACAAAGAGGATGAGATTTACTCTTGTGCTGATGTCTCTAGTATCAGCCCTGACTTAAATCAATATAAAATGCAGTAGGGAAAGGAACCTGAAGGTTTCTAACCGGGTGTGTTGAACACCATGACCTCCTCACACCCCCGCCCCACAAATGCTTAACTGCTGAATGAAATTCCTCTCGTTTCCTGCATTGAATCATCTGTGTCACCACAAAGATGAGATTTTTAACTGAGCGCACACGTTTCTGATTTGAGGGGCAATGCAGCGGAGGGTGTTTCTCAAACTACTGTCAGACCAGGCACACACGGTTTGGATTTCTTCTGTGTTTGATGTATCATTTAACTAAATCTCTGTTTTTCCAGTGAGGTACAACCTTTCAGTGATGCTGTTTTCTAGGAAATATGTAGGTGAATGCTCCTGTTTCTTTTGCAAAGTATTATTTGAATGGAGCTAGGAGGGACAGGTTATGCTGATTTGCACAATTAAAAATAACTTATAATTCGAACTGTGGCATCAGATGCTTCAACAAATTTCATTAGGGCAGATTACATACTCTTTTCAAAATGCCGTTTTTCCAGACCTCAACTTAAAAATCATTTCAGTCATTTACCCACAAATTACCTCATATTCATTTCTAATCTGATCAACTATTTTTTAATCACTACAGCAATTCATTCTGCAGAAAAATTAGCAGCACTGTACCCCTCAAATGCAATAAAGAAACATCCAAGTCACCCAAGAGAAAGAAAGGTGAGGCAAAATGCTAAACCACAGCTCCTTAACCACCCTTCCTAACCAGAATGGCTTTGTATCACTGCAGGCACGGAAGGGAGGAAATTGTGATCTCTGTTTGGCTGTGGACTGCTGAAGTCAGTGAATTTTTGTGGATGCTGGGTAGGAACAGGCCCCTACAAATATGCAACAAGCAATAGCAAAGCTTATACTCTGCTCTGGATTGATCTGAGTCACGAGGAGCTCAAGCTGTCAGTCAGCAAGAGTGTGAGGAGGGCTGATTGTTCTGGTCATCTCACTGGAGCAGAAGAAAAAATTCAAGATGCACATCCTCCTTGCAGTACGCCCACATACTCTCACCCAGATGAAAACTTAAGGACAAGAATCCTGTTTTTCACACAGGCCTATTTTTTCCACAGTGGTGTCAACCTTCTCCACCCCTTACTTTAATAAAGGAAAACCTACCATCCTTTTGACCTTGGACTTGTTCATTTTCTCTGTTTCTCTCAGTACATGCTCTTTGCTAACCATTCAGCATGCTGCAAGCCCTGATAAAAGTGGTTAATGTTTACTGAAACCTGTGTATGAACTGTACTAAACCTGATGCAGGGGGAGGCAAAGTTCTGCTAGCGGCATCCATGACCAATTAAAAAGAAGTGTTGGCTTGTTTTTCTTTTCAAACTCATCCCCCCCTCTGCTAAACAGCTGCATCAGTAGATGGACAGGCAGCACAGGGAGAAGACTGAAAAAATTCTTCTAATCCATCCACCTAGACATTTCAAAATAAGTCCCTGTTCTAAGTACCACAGGCCTTTCAAGAATATAAAAAAGCAAAGAAAGAACTACTGGGGTTCTCTTTCTGGAGGATGCATACTTTACCCCCAAATAATTGTTTTCCAAAACAGTCTGAAAACCTACAAGTCTAGCAGAACTGTTGAGTGTTTCCCTTTTAGCTTTCCCAGCAGAAGTCCATACACCCTTGGCTTGAGCAGTCTTCAATACATCCTATCAATTAAGTGAAAAAGCAGAGCATTACTCTGTAAACTCAGACTACAATGAACAGTTGATCAGTATGATTCAGAGACTTTAAATTTATCATAATTTCTTCCCAGCAGAGACACAGACTTAGAAACCATCAGCAGTTTCAACAGCTGTATCCCTGCACTATTTAGAAGAACGTTTTGTACGACAGACTAAATGTATGCACTGCCTCTTCTTAGCTTACTGGCATTTTCTCCTGTATTCTAATATTCAGCCCAGGGAGCTCCTTCCTCCCTTCCACTGTCTCTGGTGACAGTGGGATGCTCTCAGGTGTTTAATGACAATTTTTTTTTTTTTCTTTTACTAGAGGGCAGCAACAGTGCCACAGTCACCTTGGAAACAACCATCACCCACTGTTTGCAGAACAAACAATGGTACCTTTTCAGCCAGCACAAGGCAGGCAGGGCAAGGGGCAGCCAAGCAATTCTGGGACTTACAGGAGTGTTAACATATTGCATTCATTCAGTGCGTCAAAAAATAGTTCAGCACGAGGAGCAAGGCACTCTCAAAGTGAGAGCCTTTGGCTGCAAACCACAGACAAGTGCACAGGGCTCAGAAGGTCAAACAAGTCTCCCCAGTCAGCAATGAGGTCTTTTCCTCTGATTTTTTACTTGCCCTCCTGTTCCCCTCACTCATACATACAGAAGGAAGAAAAACACACCTATTTAAACTGATCTTATCCATGAAAAGTCAAGTGTTCAGCTTCCAAGGAGCGCTCTCTGAAGTTTTCTGAGTGTGCCAAAATATTTTAAAGAACTGTTTACCCGCACTTGTAGTGCTTTGTACCCAATGCATCAAGAGCCGTTTCCAGAAGCGTTCCTTGTGAAGTTGGTGAGAATTGCGGTTATTCAGCATTTCAGACCGTATGCCTAAGCACTCAAACAGTTATATACCCCTCTCCTCTCAAAATAATTCCATTTTCAGAGAGACAATCTGCCTGCTTTGAAATATAGATGATGTACATCTAGCTCAACAGTAACTTCTCAGTGTCTTCCTGTCTCCTGGAGACTTTTTTCTCTGCTCAGAAAAAAAAACCTAGCACCAAAGAAGCCTTTTTACCTACAATAACCATGGGGGAGCTAAATATTTAAGGATTCAAGTTTTATCAATTTAAACACGCCCTCACAAAGTGCTTCGCTCTTGTGGCCTGTCGCAAGCGGAGTGTTCAAAGCAGAATGGAGACTGAGGTGTCACTTGGATACTTTAGTGCTTTATGACCTTCCCACACTGGCTCGCAGACACCTACATTGCTGAGGGCAACCTGACAGCAGTCCAGCTGCCCGGCTCGTCCGTATGGCCACTTGGCAAAGGATTGCAAGGCCCTACAAAACCACGCTGCTGCTTGACTCGTGCATAAAAGGGCATCCAGGTGTGCTGTGAAGGAGTGCCAGGCACAACACACCCAGCTGAGAACTGCACTGAGGTGACGAGAGATGTACAAAGGTACAACAAAGCAGCTCTTGGGTGAGATCTGTAGATTTCCACATCACAATATAAACAGTTTTCTATAACCTTCACTCATCTTTCACAGCACGGTCAACTTTGGCAAAATGAAAAAATTTTTAAAAAAAGGCAAATCACTATTAGACTGTCAGAAACACACACTGGTGCTATCCTGCAAACTAAAGCCTCTAGCGAGCTTGTCCATGTGGGCCAGACAGGTTCACTCACGACTACAACCACGGTTGCTCAGTTGAGTCAGACTAACATTACTAAAAACCTACCTTAATGTTCATTAAGATGCAGGTTAACACATTAACTGGTCTTGCACAGACACAAACATGGCTTTGGACATGATAGGCTGTACCTTAAGGAGCATCAAGAGAGTTTGGTTTTTTTTTAATTGTGTTCGGCTAACTCAGTTGACCTCGAACAATTGAGACACACACCCTTTTTGCCTGTCAGGACAGGGTCCTTCTCTGTCTTGTACTGCTGGGACAGGAGAAGTGAAATATGTATGGAGGTGATTCACATACAACCCATCCTTCACTTACTCCTAATAGGGAGTGGAGGGGAGGGAAGCATACGGGTGAAAAGCCGCAGCTGTTCCAAGGCTGTTCCAACTTTACAGCACACGATTTATGGAAAACAAAACAAGAGGAGCAGAAAAATAGGATTTGAACATTACCGACCTAAAAGAATCATTGTAAATACCTCCTGCTCTGTGCAAGGGCTACCCTGGGCTCCATCTGCCTTCAAGGCTGAGAAAGGAAACATTAAACTTGAACAGCAGCCAGGATTCACTGTCTGCTTCCTAACATGCTTAGATGGGGCAGTCTCTACCTGTGGCTGAGCACAGGCAGGGCACTGCCCAAGCCTTGCTCCTGCTCTGCACTTGGCACAGAGCCCGGCCAAGGGGCAAACACAGCTCTGCCCTCTGCCCCAGCATCCTCAGCCAGCACCAAGTTCTGATGGGAACACACTCCTCGTGCCCCAGCAACCGGCTCTGGCAATTTTGGCAGAGGCACGTGCTCCAGAGGGCTCTGACGCAGCAGGCGAGGGAGGCGCAGGTACCAGTCGGACAGGAACACGCTCCTGCACAGGACAGGCTTCCAGCGGGCTGGGGCTGCTAATCAGGGCACCGCACCACTGCCCAAACGAACACGGATGCAGGCGCATCCCCTTCCCTCGGGCATCACCGCCAAAACTCCCTGTGGCCGTGCCCAGGGGACCCAGGCCTCCCTGCCACGAGGGCGACGGAGCAGCAGTGGCTGCAGCAGGGCCAGCCCTTCCCTCCCTTCCCCCCGCGCAGCCGCCCCCACCCTCCAGGAGCTCTATCGCAAATCCCCAGGCCGCGCCGACTGCCAGCTGACAGAACTGTTTAGTCAGCAACCAGCGAGAGAGCAGCGGCCGCCCCCCTCCATCCTTCCCGGCTCCTTCCCGTGGTACCTTCCCTACCGCCAGCAGCGCCAGGGAAAGAAACACTCTCTTGCTCCCCGAGCCCTCCCCAAAACGGCGAATACCCGAAGTATTCACATTTCCGAAAAGTTTGTCGAGCTTTTGCACGTAGCCGAAGGATCCGGATTGTTGTTTTGCTTTATTTTTTTTTTCCCACCCCCTCCCCTCGGTGCTTTGTATAACCCTCTTTCACCGCCCTGCCCCATCCCCCAGGCGTGAGGAGATCCAGAAGCGCTGCTGCTGCTGCTGCTGGAGGAACTTCCTCCATTTGCTGTGAGAACATCACTCCGGCGGCCCCGCGCCCCGCGCCGCCCCGCAGAGGAAGTGCAACATAATAGCCAGGCCCCAGGTGCCAAGGTTAGCCTGTCCTTTTCCTCTCCCGGGGATGATTTCCACTCCCTTCAACACCAGCCTCCCGAAGAGCAAGGCCTTTAAAGTTACGTGGAAAAGTTATGAACAACACCAGCAACAACAACAAAAAGAAAGCTGAAGCCTGCTCAAGCACCGCCACACGGCCTTCGCACACCAGAACTTACGTGATTCAAAAAGGCTGAACCTTTTCTGTGAAGCGAAAAGTCTGTTTTCACCCATGCACAAAAAAGCTGAACAACTTAAACCGTACTTTTCTAAGTTGGAGCAGCAGCGCAGCCCGCGCCAGCGAGGCAGCAGTACCACCAGCATAAGGAACTGCCTGTGCTGGCCTTCTCTGCTTGCCCAGGGCAGATGTAACAACCACAGCAATACAAATGTCTTGGCTGAAAGGAAAACCGCATCTCAGGCCAGGCTGGAATAATGAAAACCCTGGGCAAAAGGCATGGATTTAGTCTACAAGGAAGATGGAGATCAGCACCCAAACCCTGTTTCTCAGAGCATCAAGTACACAGTTTCCATTCTCTATTCTGACAACACCTGCATAACAGAAGGCACAAAGTAATTAAAAAAAAATTTAATGGAAAGTCTCACAATGTTTTATTATACTTTTCCCTTTTCAGTTTGCTTGCTTGGTACAAAAGCATGCATCTGCTTCCTCCAAAATGCAAAAACTCAGTGTTGAGTTGTTGGAGGGAAGCTCCTACACAGGCTCATTTCACAAAATCCCCTGCCTTTCCAGGTGGAACAAGGGAAGAATAGAAGGTGTAACTATGCCCTAGGTGTTATGATGTTATCCATAATTTATGCAGAAACAAAATGTCCCATACTGACATCCCTGTAACAAAGCACTTATTTGGCTTATACAGAAGTGATTCATGGTGAAAAAGTGAAGTCTCTCCTTTCCTCCTCTCCTACCCATAACAAAATACGTGCATGCATTCTTTTTTGCCTTTCCTCCCAGCTGGGTATCCATGCAACTGGCTCCAATTCATTTGATTACCAAACTGCAGAACAACTGAGGAAAGTGAACATTTAGCAACCTGTCTCAGTTTATCATACTGTGACTATAAAGAGTCACTGAAAGGAAAAAAACCCAACCCTTACAGTCTCCAAATAACTAAGCAATGGTGAGGACTGAAATTCTCTAGAAAAGAAGAATGTTTTAAGTTCAGAACCCCTTAATTCTTTCTTCCATGCTTCAGTGCTAAAACCTCACATTCTACACAGGCTGCCTGCTGCCAAGAGATAGACAGCTGCAACACGTAGACACAAAAAGGAGGTGTCTTTTGGCTGGAGTTTTAGATTTCTACATGCTGCCCTGTTTTATATGGTACTTCCTCAAACAGTTACCAAAAAATAACTGCAAATATCTAAAAACAAGTGGGACTATTGTAACTGCTGATAACTACTGATAGAGCCTGTATTAAATGTGTAGATGCCATAAGGCCCTTTCACAGTTCATGTTCCTCTGCAACAAGGCAATTTTCTTGGAAATGTGCTGTTGCAGTCTTTGTACTTACTTGGCTTTCAGCATATGTTTAGTTTCATATCTTATAATAGAAGCCTGGGCATTCCAACAAAACCTACATCAGTCTTCACTCTTATTTTCCTTAAGCTGGTATTTCTGGGCTGTGATTGATACTCTTCCCCTGGCTAGTCAAACCAACTTCTTCCACAAAAGACACACCAACAATGAGAAAGCTGCACCAGATTTGTACCAGTCCAGTCAGAACAAAACCTGGACCACAATCTTACATGATGAAACATGATCTCCTTACACAATATCAAGCATGATTAAGAAAGATACTCTCTCACGATGGAAATTAATTTAGAAATAAAAAGAACAGCTAAAGGAGACATCTGTTTTCCAGAATTTTTTACACAGCTAATGCAGTAATGAGATTTGCACAAAGAGGGCAAACAAAGAATGTGTGATAAGGTGGGAAGATGGGACTATCTTTGCAGCCAAAACTCTCAGGCTTCTTGATAAAAACAGTGTGTAGTTCTGTGCTGCATGTACTGAGGGTCAACATCTCTCCAGAAGTTCTTCCCTTCCTTCAGCAGCTCATTCCCAGGCAAGGGAAAGACTATGATTTTCCTCCCCTTGACTAAACAAAACAAAAGTTGGTGAGGTATGATTGTTCAAAGACACAAAATATTAAAGAGGACTGGCTACTCAGAACATTTTAGAGATAAGGCTTACAGAGAAACCCCAAAAACCCCTTGTATCAGCATCTCAGAAGATTACAACAGCAGGAGTAAACTGCTGGAGGTGAGGGGGTAAACAAATTACAAAAAAAAAAAAAATAACCCAAACAACCAAACCCCTTCAAGCTGGTTTTGCTTCTTCTTCATCCTGTGATGTCAAATGCCCATTTAGGTTGCCAAGGAAACCATTCTGAAGTCACTAATTCAATGTCATTACGAATTTTTTTAGTTACCAAGGCAAAGACACAACAGAAAAGGGAAAGCTGGGAGGAAATACCTAAATATCAAAAGACTCTTTAAAAAGTGCATCTTCAAAGAGATGAAAAACATCAATAATAGATCTCCATTGAGATTTTTCCCTTTGCATTGTTCTCAGTCACATACCTGGAAGAACACTTGCCTTGAAGTGGTGGAGGGAAGATGCTTGAATACAAGTGGTGTTAAACACAACCTTTAAAGGCAAACACCACAATGTACCTGAAAGACAGGGGCAAGTGGGAAAAGGAAAAGGGGAGGGAGTGGGGAAAGTGGTTCTATTAACATAAGGCTGCCACTCTTAGAGTTACTAGAATCACAGTACAGAGACACCCATGAACGGACAGGAGCCATGGAGCGGATGCTCACTCTCACCTTCAAGTAGGCTGGAAACCAAAAAGCAGGTAAGAACCTACATGTTAAAAATGAAGCATCTTTAAAAAAATGCAAAATGGTTGTGCTGGTTTTTCAGCATCACAACTCCAAGCTAGCAAAGATCCGAAGCCCAACAAACACAGCAGATGCAGTTCTATACACAAAGACAGATACAACAGACATTGCTAATCACCCCCCACCCATGGAGCAGAGCTTGGATTAGGCTCTGTCTATAGGAATTCATTAACCCAGCAGCACTGATTCAAGTGCTGATGATTCAAGGATCTATCCTAGCAGGGAATGCGTCTTGTTTCATCCAAGGTTGATTTGAGGACCTTGCAAAGATAATCTGGCAAAAAGGCATTCCACTTGATTCTTGCACTTTTCATCCTGCCCCTTGCTTCAACAGGAAGACATGATGGTTCTTATGGTTTGAGCAACAGTCTCTTTAATGATGGTTGCATGGACTTTTAATATCTGTTCTACCTGCATTGCAATCAGAAGTCCTGTCATCCTCTGTTCTTCTCCCACCTCCTTCTGCCAGCACAACTAAATCAGCTGCACAGTAAGTCTGCTGAGAGAACTGATCGAGCCAAAACTGAACTTTCAAAAGAGAGAGGGGCAAAAAGTCCATAACAGCTTTCTGGCCTAGCACTTTAAGGCATACCTTTAAGATATTTAAAGTATTTATTATTTTGAATACATACCCTAAGAAAACAAGCAGTCAAGAAAATACTTCTAATTAAAGCAACATAAACATACCCTCCTGCTTACACATACACAATGACTTTATTTTATGTTTATTTTTAGGTTTTCCTGATCTAACACCCAAGAGCAGAGAGACACCTGCAAAGCATACGCCATGGGATTCTAGGGCTCCATTCCTTGCTCCTCACATGGCCTTTATGATATTGAATTTAAATTTAAGCTACTAAATGCATAAACCAGCAGCAGAGCAATACAAGAGGAGCTCTGAATTCAACAATCAGACCTACAACCACAGCTCAATAGTTCAAAAGAACAGCCCCTTCCTCCTTTCTCCAAACACATATGCTTGCTACTTTCAAATTCTGTATAATTCAGAGTGCACAGAGTTCAGTATTAAGTGCTGAACAGCTTATTAGAATGGTTTTACACACAGCAACCTTCAAAGATTATCATCATAAATCAATACTACCTGATGAACAGGGCTTGTTTCTCCTAAGACCACTACATTTCATCTGTCCTGAGAGGCTTAATACAGGGAGCAAGTAACCTAGATAAAACTGAGTTCCACTGTCAAAAGCTTTCGTTACCAGAAGGTTTGAAAGCACTAGTGTCACCCTTGCAACTAAGTTCCCACTTCAGACAAGCCAGAGTAAGTTTTCAACAGCTAAACACAAATCAAGTAGTCTACATCACTTGGTCGGCAGGTTAAGGTAGGGCTTTAAAAGCCAAGGTTCCTTTTTAGGCCATGTCAACAGTGAAGAATGTGCAGCACACAGAGGAAGAAAGGGGTTAGCATGACCTGATCTAAACCTCTCCTTCCTCACCCTCCACAAGTGGCTGCATTTCGGCAACCTTGTAAGCATTGATTTGTAAAGCAATCTAACTAAATAAATACTAGCATTATGCTTATTACTGAAGCAGAATTGTTTTGGTTGCAAAAACTAAAATCTGAAAGTCCACCAACATGGACCAGTCACTCCTACAGGTGGACAAGTGGGCTCACAACTAGCAAATATAAAAAAAAGGGATGGGAACACAGTAGAATTGCAGAATATGCTGACTTTACTTCAGTGAGCTCAAAACAATTCCTCTGATACCTGCCAAGAATAAACTGATGGGTGAATCCTAGTCATCATCCCAAATCAGGAGGCAAGCAAGGAAAATGGGCAAACTTTATTGTAAGTAATATCTCTCAATTTAAGTGGAACCTAAAGAAACACCCCCAGCTTACCCACCTGGTAAGCTGTATTCACCAAGGTTTTAGATACACAGGGCATGCTTCAGGCTGCCATTTGTAGGGAGGAAGCAAGGGGGCACATTAAGTGGTGGGATACAGGGACATTCCTCATGCTATATTTGGGACGGAAAACACCAAGCACCATTTAAACAGGCATTCTCAAGCAATCAGGATGGAAACAACTGAGCCAGACCTACAAACAACCCCATCAATCAGCATCTTCTGCCTGCAATTTGCCAATGTGGAGAAAGCTGCACAAAAAAGCTGCTGGAAAATCATGGCAGTACCTGGAAATCTTTAAAGCCTGTCCAAGTACCCATAAATATGTAAGCATATAAAGTATTTTTGGCATGTACTTGTAATAGATGTTAACAAGGCAAACCAAAGCTTTAAAAAGCATTGATGAATGTCACAGTCAAAAGTATGGAACTATTTCTGCATAATAATGGATATTCAGATTAGGACTCCAACCTGGGGGGAAGGCCACAGAGGTGATAACAGCAGAGGTCCAGAAAATCCTGAAAGGTGTAGAGAAGGTTGGTAGCTAATGAATACTTGCTATTTCCCTTAGTACAAGTCCTAAATGGTATTAAGTGAAAGCATAAAATGGCAGGTTCAGAAAATCAGTTTTCATCTCCTCTCCAACAAAGCTATAGATAAACTGCAAAACTCACTATCACAACATGCCAAGTGTCAGTACGGGTTCAAAAAGCCACCTGGACAAGCTCACAGAAAAGGATTCTTGAACCTAAATACTGTAACTATATTAATATCCCTTAGCTCAAAGGATTCCAGAAGCTGCACATTGCTACATTAGTAAAGCATCATTAATAGGTACCCTCTTGCCATACTCTCTTTTGATAAATCCACATTGATCAGCATCTTGGGCATGATAAGCTTTGAGTCTGACTTGGTATTAAGACACTATCAGGACTCCCTCTGGTTTCCAGTTCTGCAGGCAAAAAACGCAGCATGACCTACTCCACAGAGTTTAGCTCACAACTAAAGCACCTTCTGCCACAGATCCAGAGGCACTTCTGTCAGCTTGAGGAGGCATTCTCTGCTCGGAATCCAAGCTTCACTGGAGAAGCAGGTACCAGGAACTGCTCATTCCAGGACAGGGCAGTCCTGAGAAAACGTTGCCAGAGCTGCAGCTTCAACGTGATTCAGGTCAGGGTGATTTTAGAGGTTACTGTACCAGGGCTGTCATCCCTGTCTGACAGCCAGTAGTTACTGTGCTTGCTGCAGACACGACCAGCTCCAGTGATGCCCATAATTGAAGTTTCAACTACCACTCAATTCAATGCAAACACAGCAAACTCTGAAGTGCACCGCTTGGGAGGAGACACATCAACCCTTCTGCCTCCTCTGCAACATAAACCAAGCCCTTCATCCAGGGTCATAGCAGAGCAGCAGAACAAGAAACCTTTGGAAAAAAGCTAAGTGCTTTCTGCATCAAACATTTGCCTGAGGTTCTCACCCAGCCAATGAGTACAGGCATGCTTACTTCCAGGCCTTTGGATAGGAATAGTGGTTAGAGGCTCATTTGCAGACCACCTCCAGCAGAAGAGCCTAGCACAGAGCCAGGCCTCTTGTTGGTACTGCCACAGGCCATATTAACTTGTCGCCTTCAATATGCATCCAGCAGAGTTCAGGTCATGGATTTGTTGGAAGTTCATCACTTATTCAGGCTTTTGTGTGAGAGGTCATTGCTGTCAAACTGTCTGCTTTCACAAGCACAAAAGCTCATGTTAAAATGTAAATACTTACAGGTGTTCCACCAGGCACTCAAGATGAAAGTCAGAGCAAATATATTAGTCCTAGGCATATTTTACAACGCTGGTAGTACTTGAATGTCATCTGTTTGTGAACTGAGGTTTTTATGTGGGTTCATATGCCTAGACAGGAAGCACGATCTAATGGTGGAGACACAGGACTGGGCTCTTTTCACAGCATTTGGGCTCTTTTTCTGCCTTTCCTTCTGTCTCTCTTTGTGACCTTCAGTAAAGAAATTCTTCATGCCACTGTCCCAACTGAAAAGAATGTGACTAGATGCTTACTCGGCCACATACGAGGGCCGTGACCCTCTGTCATTTTTCCTAATTACTACAAGAATTCTGGAATGATATAAGAAAAGTTAATCCAACTGGTAAAGTTAACCTGAGTTAACAAAAAGCAAGAGCCTTATAAAAGAGCACAATGCCCTCCTCCCCCAATGCCTGTGTTTCACTGTTTGTTTTTCAAGACGGAATCTCTGCAACTTATTATTACATCGCCCTTGATGGGGACAGCATTTTGCAAATTCAGCTTTGCAAGAAGCCTGGGTAGGCTGGCTCACCCCTGTCGCCTAGATTTGCGTGCTGCATACCACTCTGCAAGCAATTCAAGCACAACTTCTGTGTTGGGATAACACCACAAGACTAGCAGCAGGACTGTGCTGGCACAGGCCTACTGGGAAAATCAACTCCCCAGCTGTGGGAAGAAGCAAAGCCGGCAGAGGCTGCAATCACCACGTCACCCTGGAATCCAGTTTCATGTCCAGTCCAACCTCGTTCTGTGATTGAGCTGCACAGTTCTGGAAAAGCTGGTATCCTCTTCCCTCAGCACTTCCAGCTACACGTCAGATTCTCTTGTGACTTCTGGAAACTGCTATGTTAGCTATTAAACTGGAAAAAGCCATCTTTGGCCCAAGAGGAACTCACATTCATCCAGCTCAGTATCTATGACAGAGGTAGTTTTGTACTGTGCATCCCACACCATCGAAGTCATGAGACAGCCCCCCCCGCCCTTAACCACGCAGAGGCATCTCCATCAGGGAACCTGGCTATCAACATACCAGGAAAGGCAGCTTCGGTAAACCTCATGGGTGATGCCAAGTGCCATCGCCTCTCTGGAACAACCAAGGGGAGTGGAAGGAAGCTGCGAACAACTGTGTTCTTCTGATGTGCATTCCCTTCCTCTGCTCAAGCACGCGCAGGAGGCCAAGTAAGCACACATGACATGCTCCCTGCAGGATGCCACATCCTGCCCTATTTCATACAGCATCCCAAGGCAAGCCAGATACTTTTCAAACACAGTATGATGTTTGACAGTATGATCTGTCACAGTGTGACAGGTTCTCAGAGACAACATAGGGGACAGAGGAGGGAACAACACTGACAGATGTATCCAACGATGCTGAACTGTTCCTAGCCACACTTCTCTTAGAAGGAAAAAACCCAAGCAAACAGACACGCTGCAGCCACATGCAGATTTTACGATGCATATTCTTTCTGCTCTTTGCTTTTCGTAACTTGTTTTAGTTTTATGAATTTCTCATAACTCTCATTCACCCAAACCCTTTCCATTCCTATAGAAAGTATAGGTCTGTTTAGAAGAGGAAGGTGAAAAAAAGAACCATGGAGGTGGTTTTATGTACTGCTTAACCCCCTCAAGCTGCTCCCAGCCTTGCTCCCCGTCACCCCCCACACACGGTGCTGTGTTTTAAGGAGCGCTGGTTATGCTGACATCAGTGAGGCTCCGGGGGCCATCCAGGCAGCTGTTCCTGCTCCTGTGTGTGGCCACGAGCCAAATCACTCCGCCTTTTTGGTGATGTTCCCTCCTGCGGGCTACCCCCACTCCCGGCCACACATCTGTAGGGTGGGGCAAGGTGGCCACTGGCAGCCTTTCCAAAGAAACCTAAGTGGAAAAAGAGATGGGCAACTTTCATTTCCAGCCTATGGTCAGAAATGCATGATGATTTTTGACAGCGTGCTGTGTATTTAAAGAACTGCAGTTTCTCTTCCTGGAGAGCCAAAAACCAAGTTGCCCTTAGGACTTTGTCACCTAAGAGGAGAAAAAAACATGTGCTCTGCCCTTCATCTACCCGAGTGCAGGGACAGCCCACTAGCATCAGAGACTGCTCGGTACAGCTGTTCCCGTTTTAAAGCAGACCCATCCATGGAGGCAGCTATTCTCCAGCCAAAAGATGATAGCAGAGGAGCAGAAAGCTCATCCAGATCAACCCAAGTGCACAAGACGGGTGCAAGAGATCTTCCAGGCGCAGGAAAGGGGGGCCATACCAGCGCTTTTTCTTCCCTCTATTGCTCCCCGCAAGGGCAGGAAGCAGTGTGAGGACAGGAGAGGTGTGCCAGGACACTTCTCTGCCCAGCCAGTCCCACAGGAGCAGGTTTTAGGCAGCTGGCTCTCTGCAGCCAGTAATCCCAGTGGCAGGGTGCGTCCCCGTGCTGAGCCACAGCCAGATCCAGGGAGTGAAAAGGTGACAGCCAAGCCAATTCCACATACACCCTCAGAGCCTGCAGCTCAGACCCCATGTCAAGATTAGGAAAGTATGTGCACACAGAGAGCACATGAGCTGCTGGAGTACTTTCATTTAACTCTTGCAGACACCGAGTATTGAAGAAGTTTGGGTTCATGGCCCCGTTTCTGGCCACTTCCCTTCAAAAGCAACTCTTCTCAGGCTGCAAGAGGTGTGACAATTCCTCGGGCTGTGCAATACCTCCTGAAATAGGTCAGAAGTTGGTGAGATGAGTTTGGAGCTGTGGCTCACATGGGTTAAAGATTCTGGCTTGTGTCATGAATACTTTTTCTGAAAGTTAACAGCAGGCCCCAATCCTGAAACACTTCCCTTAACTTTTGCCCATGCCAGTATTTTGACTTTAAAGGAACAACCTGCTTAAGTAGAATTATATCTGTGTTTAAAGTGTCTGAAGGATCAGTGCTTGGCTTGATCTAGACTTGCCACTGACATAGGCACACACACACACACACAAATACAAACCAGCAAATTTAGAAAATACCTTGAGAGCTATCAGGGTAAGACAAAAAAAAAGATAAAAATGGTAACTCCCACCAAGGCATGTTTAAAATTTACATGTGTCTATGTCGAAAGATGATTCACTAGGGCAGGAAAAATAGAGATGCCTGAGGGCTATGACTGAAAGCACAAGAAAGGCCCCTAATACTCAAGTTTATCTGGGCAAAGGAGAGTCCCAAAACCAAACATGTCTGTACGCTATCAGCACCAGAAACACTGATAATTCTGGGAGTCACACTTTTTAGTTTTACCTCTTCTAAGGAATAAGAATTTAAGTACTGTAATGTTAGCAATCTTACACTGCAAAGAAACACTCCTTCAGCCTCGAAACAAACTCGACTCCTTACTTCTCTGTACCGAGTACAAAAGCAGCACAGCAACACGAGTTTCCCTGGAACAAACCAGTCAAATTCATTCAAATCTTCCCGAAGCACAACAGGGCAGAACCCATTCCTGTTCCCAGAGCTTATTACAGTAACATGACTAAACATGCTCAGCAGTCCAATGTGATAGGATGCATCCATTTGCTGATGCCAGAGGAAGATGCGTGTCTCTTCTACGTGGCACTGCTCTCACAGGCTGCTTTTCAAAAGATGTTTTGAAAAGCGACCTGCTGCGTACATTCTTAACAAGTCATAGTATCACCGGCTGTACAAGTGTTTGACCTCTACTTGCTATGCACTGTGGACAAAAATCTGACATCAGCTTATTCCAACCTTAGTAACACCAAACTGCTTCTGCAAAGCTGGCTGGAACAGACTACAACGCACCGATAAACTCCCAGACGAACCCCTGGAGTGCTGAAAGTGCAACTAGTTTAGTACATGAGCCCACGTGTTTTAAATTTGGGTTGGTTTAATCCAAGTAAGTAACCTGATTAAAATGGGATTCTTCTCTGGAGGTCTAATTTTTAGATGTTTCCATTACTCCATATGCTTTTATGAACACAACGAATGATACATACATCGCTTTTGGGATTATTTAAGAATTCAGTTTAAAACTACAACACAAGTCATTCGAGGCAACAGAATTGAATTACTTTGTGAATGGTAAGAGCCAGCAACTGCATTTCATTTCAGTCTTGGGAAGGTGACATACTGAGGGGGGACATCTTTCTATTCCCAGTTTCTTCTTCTAATTTCCTAATTTCAGAATCCTGACATTCGTAACTTTTACACACAGACTTAAATCAAAGAGAAGGATCTGATTTGACTGATGGTTTAAAACACAGTTTAAAATATGTTTAAAACACATACTAAAGCTAGGAACATAGTTGCTTCTAAACCAAACAACCAGGCAGACCCCTGAGCATGTGTATATACTTGCATTTATACTGCCTAGAAAAGAAATCAATAAATAATCTGTCCCTCACGTGCAAAGCAGGCATTTATGAGAGCTGCCCAAATGCTGCTTTGCAACCAAAGCTGTCTGTTCATAAGGAGACACCTCAGCAGGAGCAGTGCAGGTTCCCAGCATGCCTCTACCTTGGTATCTGGAAAGGCTCCACTATGGGGTAAGAAGATAGTTATAATTAAACATTTATATTGAGGTAGTGCTGTGCAGGTTGGTTCCACAGTGTGATAGGTGGCTTTTCAAAACTCAGTAATTGAATGCTGATCCCTGCCCTGAAGAGTTTACAGAGTAGGAAATCAAAGCGTAACACTTGGCATCTGTATACCAGGAATTAAACAAAGACCATCACCAGTTCATTTCCTGGGTCTTTGGACTAGGCAGCTCACATAAACATCTATTACTAGAAATGGTGGAAATTTTTAAATCAGCAGTCTGGACTTTCCTAATCCACATCTGTCCAGCTCTGTTTGAATTAGTAGCTGGGACAGTAACTACAGCATGCAATTTGCACATTCTGCTGGCATCTTCTTGTCCAACGTAGATTATTTTTGGCCCAAATACTTTTTAGCAATCATTTTGAAAAGAGAGCGAGCACACAAACGGAAACATTTACTGCAAGTCAGTCGATTCAGGCCATGCAAGCATGAGAGAGGCTGCCAATGCACGCGGTCAAAAGTCAGGCAACAGCAGATCCTTCTGTCCTGCATCTCCAGGACAACCCCAGGGAGGCATCAGTACATCTACAATGCAGTGCTAGCACACGTCGGCTCTCAGGCAGACCATGGCCACATGCAAGCCTGTGGCCTGTGTGGCGTTGCAAAGCCACTAACCCACATCTTTTTCTATGGAGATTGAGAGTTACGCAATGGTGCAAATAAAAACTCTGGCCCCAAACACACAGGGGCCATCTCTGTCCCAGGTCCATCCTCGGGGAGAATTCTTTACATTTCCCTTTTCCTGCAGGGAAGGACAGGCCTGGGAAGCAGAAGTCCTACTCCTACTCACCAGAATGAATACACTCAAGAAAGTAAAAGCACAACCTTTAGAATTTAAAAAAAGGACACAGCAATGGCCAAACTTTCAATGATGCCCAAAACCTGGATAGATTAGTCAAAATACACTATTACATTGCAAATTCAGTTTGCTGTTTATCAAACAAGCTCCTAGCACAGATGCACTGACTTTGTCACTACACCTGTAGGAATTTCAAACACCAAAAAATACAAAGACACTATTAGTATTTCAGTTTTTTTAAAGTTTCCTGGCATCTTTCATGCTATGAATGCTCAAGAGCTTTCAGCTGTATATACCCCACATAAAATCTTAGTCCAGAAAAGCCTGAAACAATTTTGCTGTTGATTCAAATGAACACGTGTTTTCCACTTCTACCTAGTATTTACTATTGATTTATTAAACGTGGAACGGCAACTGTAACAGGGCATGATCTGTGTCCACCTTGATCCACTTAATTGTTCTGTGAACACCTCAACTTTTGTTTGTTGGCTTTTGAGCATTTAAAATGAGTAACCTTACTATTTATTTCTAACTTTTTTTCTTTCTTGAGGGAAAAGGGAACCATGGAAAATCCTCAGTCACTAGATCTAAAGAGCTTACAAGTTCCAAAAGCTTTGCAAGAAGAGATTTGGAACTGCTTTAAACTGCAGTTACTGAGGCCGCAGAGTTTACAGAATCCACCAGATCCTTCCTGCAGAGTTTATAATCTGCATGGCTTCCTCCCAAGGTAGCTGGCATCCACGCTGAGGTATGCATCATTTCCCTCACCCCTAGAAATTCACCCCTTGCTTTGGCTGAACACGGTAGCCATTGCCATTTTGCAGAAAGGAGGAATGGAGACAGACGATGGAGGCTATTTCTCCCACAAAGTGTAGGTAACACTGATATGAAAATAAATTCTTCACTTTTTGAACAAAACCAGCTTCCAACAATAAAGCAAGTTTACACCAAGGAAACTGGGGCACTGCGATACAGCTCTCTTTACACTTTTGCAACATGGACAGTCAGGCTCCTGGCAGTTCAGGAGATCTTAACAAGCAGAAAAGACACCTATCTGCTGTAAAGTCTGGGAAGTAGCTCCAAGACTTGTTCCAGAAGCTGCCAATGACCAGTCTTGAACCTTACTTGGAAATATAGTAGGATGTACTTAGCAACATCTGTCTGGGCCATCTGATAAGGAAAAAAAAATTATACCTGCAGTGGTTAGAAAAACAGACCAAAAGAAATATACTCTCCAACTAAATACAAGACAAGTTAACCTCTGTAGAGAAGCACTTGTCACTGCACTCATAGTTCTTCCTCTGGAAAATACAGTCAAACCTCACAAATGGAAGCCCTTAGTAATCCAGCTACAGCTCTTCTACAGCTGGCTTCTATGGCACGTGCTTCCACTTCCTGAACCTTCAGTGTCTTGCTTAGAAAGCAAGCCTCCTTCTGCAGCCCTCCTTCCTCCCACCCAAAAGCGTAAGGATGTACACACAGCTAAGTATGTAAGCTGTACTTCAAGTTATCCAGCCAAAGACCAGTTCAGGATACCTTAATGCTTTTGGGGAGAAGGAGGGGATGAAGCAGGTGAGCACACGCACAAGATGCCACAGACACCTTGCGTGTTTCCTCAATACACTGGCAACTGCATCAACATCAGAAGAAAGACGCACACTTGAATGAGGAACAGCACACAGGCATTCATGACCTGGCAGCTTCTCATGTTCTCAAAACACAAAGAGCAATGAAATGTGATGAACTTAATTTAATGAAGAAAATACAGTTTGTGTAACAAAAAGAGGAACTTAAACTAGGATCTTTCCCCTACCCAAAACTGTGAGTGGGGTCCAAATTAAGAAGGAAGTAGTGCTGCGCATTGGTGCAAAATCCAAAGCAGTTCTCCCTTGTCCGAGCCCTAATGTTACCAGTGTGAAGGAGTCTAGCCTGAACACAGGAGTGGAATTTATTGCTGTGATGCAAGAGCTCTGAGCAAAGCACTCCCAGGTACCGATACACCTGAACACTGACATCACCTGCTGTATGAAACAGGACTAACAAGGGCTCCAGTTAAAGCCACCTAATCACACACAATAAAAGCAAAGGCCAGCTACACTTCAACGTGAACATTTTGTTTCTCTCATCCTCAGACAGGAAGCACATACCTAAATTAACTAAAAAAAGTTTGTCAATGGCTGATCATCCTCCATTTTCAAAGGACAGATGATGCAAGCCCCCATTCCTAAAACACCTACGAGTACATTTGTGTTGTTTCAAGAAAGCACATCCTAACAGCTGTTAAAGTATCTACCAGGAGATGCCAAGTGGAGAAGTTCTACGTGTATGAGAAGCTGGCCATTCCACTATTAATCACAAAATACCTTTCTCTTTTAGAACCAAATTAACAAGTCACTTGGGCGCATCAGCACAGAAAATTTCCAGGATGCTTACCACATTTTTTTACCCAGAGCGACTTGAAAGTCTAAATTCCATTTTTCAAAGCAGACAGAAATTACACTGGGAAGTCACTTGGCCATTGTGTGTAAGCACCTTTCCCACACTTTTTCAGAGCCCTACACAAACAACATCCCTTGTGCAAATGGATCTTCAAAGAAATTTCAGACAGCAGGATGTGGGGATGTCTTCTTCAAAAGGAAAAGGTTCTCTCAAAATCCTGAGATTACAGAAGTAAATAAGATTAAACAAAAACCATTTTTACTCAGGAATCTTAGATGCAGGAAAACGAATTTGAAAGTTGCATTCCACATGCTTCTACGGGAAGGCCTGCAAAGGAGACAGAAGAGGTCATCAAGGCCTGAAAGGCCTCTCTCTCTAATGGTCCTTGGAATACCTGCTTTAGCTCAGAAGTCTAACAATGCCCTGGGGGATTTTGACAGTTTTTCTTTTCCCTTGCTGTAACACCTCTGTGGATGGCTGGGACTCTGCAGATGAATCCTGTTGTTGAAACAGCTGCCTCTCTCTACATCTTTAAAGAGGTATTCAGATTCCCTTAGCCTTACTTAGTTGAATCACTCTGAATAAACAGTCACCACCCATCAACTATGTATTTTTGTAAAGCACCTAGTCAAAGGCAACCACCTTTATTGATTGCTAGGCTGGCCAACCTGAAAGCTGAAATNAAAAAGAAAGGCAGGATACACTTGAAGGCCTGTGTTGTTTCTAAAGGAAGCACAGGTCCAGGCGTTGCTCAGTGACATCAGGACGATTCCTCCCTGACTGCAGGAGGCTGCTCTAACAGGTTTCATACCAGCACAGCCACAAGCCAAGCATCCCACTGACTCTCCAGGCTCTTTTCCTTGTTCTGACCCTCTTCCGCCACAACATGTACGAGCCACTCAAAAGGAGCACAGACCATATGCCCCAGCTGGCAATTATTTCTACTTTCAACATTTCATAATAAAGCATTAGGACAAGCTCTAAATATGTTCTGTCACCCTACTCCAAGTAAAATGCTGAAGGAAGGAGAGCGAGATGCTGTGGTACTGCTGTCTCAGAAGTTTGCACTCTTTTAAGTCACTGGCCCTCAAATGTTGCTATTGAAAACAGAGTGGTATAGGGTGAGGTGGAGGGAACACCTTCAGGTGGGAAAAACATCACTGGCAGACATCAAAGATAAGCCATCATCAGATTTCTTGCACCAAAGAAGAACAAAGAGCCAATGCTCCTGAAATTCCTGTTCAGAAGTACCCCAGAACAGAGCCAGCACTTCCCACCTCAGCCAACCTCACCTATGTTCATTTGTAATCAAACACTGATAACCAAACCTGGCCTGGCAAAGCTCTGCAAGTTTCAAGCCTGTCTTGGCTCCACACAAATACCTAACTTTTCAGTGTATCGCCAGAGAGTGACATTTCCAAAAATACCTAAGTCCTGCCTTTGAAACCACTGCCTGTAAAAATTCTTCTAATGTGCGTGGGGGGGGAAGCCACAGCTCCCATAGGTGCTGGTTTATGCAGGATATTAAAAAGAAAGCAACAAACAACCAAACAAAATAAAACAACACACAAAAATAAAGAATTCCTCACATGCCTCCCCAAAAAAATCTGCTTTAACTGCTGAACAATTAGAGAAGTCAAATCTCCCACCTCAAAGCTGTTGCAGTCTCAGAAGGCAATTCCTTCTCATCCTCAAACTTTACATCTGCTCCTTAAGACACTTTCCAGCAAAGCTGCAGGGTACCTGAGCACTCCATCCATGATAAAGCTGGTCTCAAAAGAACATGAAGCAGTTCCTGGCCCTTTTCCAAGCTGTAGAATAACTGTTGAAAAGGCATATTTTAAAGCTGTAACCCTATGACTGTCCATCTTGCTTGAATTCAGAAAGGAGGTAAAAAAAAGAGAGCAACAAGCATTCTCACTACCTCCAGGAGAACGAAAGGCAACACTACCATCCTCCTCTACAGACAATTATCTCCCAAGAAAGAAGCTACCACATCAACAAGGCAGCCGTCGCAAACTGGTCTAGTAACACGGTCCAATAATACACTCATTTCAAAACAACCTTTATCGTGCTGAAAGAGGAAGACATGATTTCACATGTTTTAAGAGTGTACACCTAAAACAGAGATTTCCAAACGTAGGCATCATTCATCAAAAAGTTAAAAGGGGCTTTTTCCACACATGCATAGATTTCAGACTAACAGGATTTACTTGTTTTCTGCCTGTTCCTGGGGAACCTCTGCAGCTTCTTTTTTCCCAAGACTGTCCCTACAGGCTGCTATCCAACACACATCAGATGCTCCTGGAGCAACAGATAACTCTGGAAGGACATTTGCAAAGGGCACAAATCGAGGGCCCAATGTTAGTAAAATTCAGGCATACTTGGTGGAAGGGTAGAATTACTCCCGTGTGCAGATAATTTAAACATTTGACACAGTCCCCTGGAAAGCTTTACTTATGCATCTAAGTTAGTTGGGTTTTTTTTTTCAGATGTCTTACTAGCAAAAGGTGTATTTTAAGTCAATTAAAAAAATATTGTAACTTAAAAAGTGAATCCTTTTCAAAAACACTCAGGTTAATTTTAGCATCCTTCTGTTTAGCTGCTTAGCAACACTTATCCTATGACCTTCTAAGCACCACCTACTTTTACAGGGGATAATGAATATAACCAAAGGGATTTATCTATATGTTTTTAATCTATACAATATAAGTACATCAACAGTTTTTATATAAATGAGAAATCCGGTCCAACTGAGAGCAATTCAAACTACTTCTGTTTAAGAAGGAAGTTTCACAGACTAAAGTCAAGCTAGTGTTATGACTGTAGTGTTACTTCAACACAAGCGAAGTGATAATATCCTTAAGGAGTGAGGAAAGCAGTACATAAGTCAATGTTTGTGCGCTTTGGGAAACAGTGCACTTGTCTTTGGTACCAAAGGAGATCACACATATTACTAACAGGTAATGAAGAGATTCAGTTTTCCCAGATTTTTTAAACTTGAAGTTATTTCCCAATCCTCAATCAGAAAGAAAAGCCATTTGGTCAGAGGATCACTGAATATTGTAAAGAGTTAAGAATAGGCACACGACCTGGGTGAGCTAAATCAGAATATGATGCTTCATTACACTAAAATCTGCAATTAAAGCTTCAAACACCCAAGTCCAGGTGGAAAAAAAAACCCCAAACCAAAAACCTAGAAAAGCAGTCAACATAACACCCAGCTACATTATGTCTTAATACCAAGCTTTAGAATTGTTAGTTATCAAAAGAAATGTGTAAGAGTGGCTACATAACTAGTCACTTCTGATGGGCAAACAACAGTTTGACAACTAGAAGCTGTCTGTGAAATGAAAGCAGAATAAAAGTTTACTCGATTGCACTTAAAGGATGATATTTTTCCAACTACATGATAGGAATTCAGTTCCAAATACAGATGCCAGGAGGAGGAAGGTGAGGGAGCGAAGAGGCCACACTGGGTTGAGAACAGCTGCCCTGCAGCGTGAGAGGCTGGATGTGTCCCTGCCGGCAGGTGAGGGAGAGCCCTGGTACTCTGATTGATTGGATGATGGATTCATGCTGTTTCTGGGTTTCTAACAAACAAAAGGGCCTATTCTTTCCTGGATGTACCCAACTCCCGTTAAGGCTAATCGGCATTATGCAGGCACACCAAGAAAAGACTATATACCCTTAAGTCTTCAAAGAGAAAATTAAAACCTAAAACAAATATGGCTGGCCTGACCCTGAGTCACTGCATCCCTTTCATGCACGCTGACCCTGTGGAAAACAGGAACTGCGGTAACAAAACTCGGTACTTGTGTCAAAACGACCGACCTCAACGAAAGACTTCAGCCATCATAACAGCTGTCTACTGTGCACTGTAGGGGTGACAACACGGCGTTATTTAGCAACTGCTACTGTTGTTAATAAGCAATTTCTTTTCAAATGCATGGGGCTGCACGTTGGAATGGTAGGAAACATCCACCGCATTTGCTGTCTCCCCTAGACCACTGCCCCCAAATCACACTGAACCAGATGTTTACTTTCTCGAATAAGTAAATACACTTGATCTTATCTCCAAGAGAAGACAGGCGAAAGAGGGAGTTGGGATTACAACTGAATGGTTGGTCTCCCCCCCCGCCGCCTTCCCTCCAGCAATCAGCCCAGTGGCTCCCGGGCAGGATGCAGGCTCCTGGGCGCGCAGCACCAGAGCATCAGCTGCGGGCCGGACAGCGCGGCGCGGCCGTGGGAGGGCGGCGGGGCACCGAGGCGCCCGGGCCTCCGCGGGGTGCGCAGCCGAGCACAGCGGCCCGGGCAGGGAAATGTGCTGAGCCAGGAGAAGCGCTCTCCTCCTTCTGCGCAACCCCGCGAGGATGCCGAGCAGGCGAAGATATCGCAGCCGAGAGGTGAAACGGGGAAAATTATTTAAAAACGAAAAAAAAAAAGAGGAAAAAATAAAAAAGGAAAAACCCAAGCGTGCGTGCAGAGGGAGGCGGGGGAGAAGTACAGGGAGAAGAAGCCAAAGGAAACTTATCTGCGACATGACAAAGTTCAATCCACCGCCCTCCCTCCTCTGCTGAAAAAAAGTTGCAGCATCTCGGCGCGCCCCGCTCCCCGCCCGGCCCGGCCCGGCCCGGCCCGGCTCGGCCCGCGACCCCCGCGCCCCCTCACCCCGGGCGGATGGGGCGGGGGAGATGCCGAGCCCGTGTGTTACGAAGTGGGCAGGAGGAGTTGCCTCGCATCCTCAGCGCGGCCCCCGCGGCGCCGCCGGCGGTGTCCGGCCCGTAGCAACGGCGATGGGGAGGGAGCGCAGTCGCCCAGAGACGGGGCCCCGCCGGCTCCCATCCGCACCGGGCACCGCGCCGGGGGGACGGCCGTCGCGCCGCCCCAAACTTTGTTTTCACCTCAAACACCCCAACTGCGGGAGGGGGGTCACCTCTGCCTCGCCTCGCCGCGCCCGCCCCCCGCTAAGATGGGGCTGAGGTGGGCGAGGGCCGGACACCCCTCCTCAGCTTCGGATGCTGCCCGGCTCCTTCCTGTAGTGGTGACGCCGCCCAGGCGTCCCTGCCCGCCGCTGGCCCCGCCGCGTAGGGATGTGTTCCTGGCACCGCACAAAGGCAGCGGGACGGGGGGGACC
>VZRF01003382.1:543531-658655 GCA_013396875.1 Vireo altiloquus | reverse complement strand
CGCCGGTGGCAGTGCTGCTCTGCCGGCTTTAAGGAGTTCACCGCGGCTCTCCGCTGCCGTGGAAATGTCTGTGCATCCTCCTCCGGCTCCCAGCCCGGTGCCTCACCAGGTACAGCGGCCGCAGGGCTGCTCCGCGAGCAGGAGTCAGCTTCTGGTTTTGTTTTTTTCCTCAGAAACTTTTCGTCCTTGCGCGATTTGGGTCCCCATAGGGGTCAGTCATCCATCCAAACCTAGAGGACACGTTAAATTTAACAGGACCGTGAACCTAAGTACAGGAAAAGGAGGTGCAAATGCTGTGTCTAATCAAAGGCGAGATGCGTCTGCTTGCACGTACAGGTAGTTACACTCTGCATGGCACTGCACGCACCATCCTTTCCGTCACTCTCCCTGCAGTGGAAGTTCAAAGGCGTAGGAGACTCAACAAGTGATGGAGAGGTGTTCAGAGTTACGAGGATTTCACTGTAAAGCCAGTACCAGTTTAGAGTTGTGTGACAAATAATAACAGTACATAAAAACAAAATTCCTGGCAATACTCCATCCTGAAAGCTCGACTGGAAAAAAAGAAAAGTAAACCAACACTACTTCCAAGGAGTGCCCTAATCAGTATAAGAGGAACCAGTTTACCTTTAAGGAAATGGTTATTTACACTATATCTAGAGCTACAAAAACTAGGCCTTTTAAATATGTTATTGGTGAGGTGGAACCTGGAGTCTCTGCCTGTTTTTTTAAAGAAATCAAGTCATGGCCTCTAGGCAAAAGGTTTGTGCCAGCTTACGTGGTATCCTATCTCCTGATTGAAAAGGGATTCACATGGAAAAGGAGGCTAAATTCCAGGTATGTAGCAGTAAGCCCTCAACTGACTCTTTTCACAGTTTTACCTGTAAGATGTCATTATTAACTTCATTTGCACCATTCTTTTCAAATACTGATAAAGGCATACAAGTCAGAAATAACACAGGTCCTGTCTCAAAGACATGACCTGTGATTCATATCAGGAATAACCGTCTTCCCTTCTGGACTCCCAAGTAATGCACTTGCAGGTCTGGTGAACTGCAACTTGGAAATGCCACAACTGCAAAACCGAAAAGTAGCCCACATGTATGCAGAAAGTGAAACTGCAGCTTAAACCTGTGTGTGTTTGTTGTGGTGGTTTCTGCAGGCTGAATTTTTGTCACCTGTGTTCTGTACTGAATTCTGTGCAGTACTACCCAAGTGTGCTTGCTGACTAGCAGAAGAGCCATATCATAGTTTACCCCACAATATTAGCAACAAACATGAGAAAGCACATTCTCATTGTTCTAGGGTTCTTATTTTATGAAAAAACAACCAAGGGAAGCCATTAAAAATAAGCTGATAGCAAATGTCTTTAACCTTTTCATCTCTGTCCCCATTGTACCTGCCAACCTGCAGTGGCAGAACCGCTGGTAAGTTTAGCAGGTTTATAGCCAGCTTGCATCTTCACTTCAGTATCTCTTGCAGTCAGGCATCCAATTAATCAAAAACCTGAGCAGTTTATCCATCTCAGACTCAGCCCTTAAAACATTCAGTTCACATTGGAAGACTGATTTAAGTCTGCCTGGCATGCACATACACACTCATGGAGACTGGGCCTGGTTTGCACAGCCATTTATTTACACAAATGGCTGCAATTGAAACTAGTGAAAATTTCTGAATGGGTAATCATATTTGGAGGTTTGCAATGCATGTCTCATTGTCCTCTGCCTGATATTTCTAGAATAGTCCTGGAGGCATTTTGGACTACCTCCATGTGAAGATTCCCACCCTCAATGTATTTTTTAACTTTGGAGGTGCTTCAGAGCCCTTCAGTGTGGGAAATCTAGCAAGCAGATAGATGGAATAGAAGAACAAGTGTTTCTCAATTCAGTATCTGAAATCTGCTCTAGAAACATGGAAATGTAAAGCTCACATTGGAAAAAAATAATTATTTTAGTGTTTAGAGAAAATATGTAGATAGCTTTTTTATTGCGTTTATGTTTTTAGCATCCCTATTCTTTCGGAAAGATGGAATGAAGGATGAACCTGTACATACTGTGTTACATTAACACTAAAAATTAAACCCACCAACAAAAAACCCAGTGATGAAAAAAGTTATGTAATAACTTTAAAACCCCACTAACTACCAGTGTTTCTAAAATAGTAAAAAGTGATATGTTTTTTAACAGTTTAGGAATTGATTATAATTCTGGGCTATTGCTGGGCAAGAGAAATTAAAATAATTCAGTTTTCCAGCTTTCTGTCATTTTAACTTTTATAATGTGTTAGAGATGTAAAAACCCTCTGTGGCCTAGTACTGAATGTGAGCTTTTGAGCAAATGGTTTCTTTTATTATTACTTATTGTAATAAAAGAGAAGGTAGAGGTAATCTTTGTCTGATAAACCCCACTTCTAGGAATGACTCTCCCAAAATGTTGCTACATGACTTACATGATACAGCTATCCTCTTCACTCTGCGCTTTTTACCATTTGCATTACTGGCGTTTATCCCATCTCCTCTGACCACTCTGTGGCAGGCTAAGTACTAAGTCTTTTATTCTCCTAGGACTATTGATAGTTTCTATACTTTCTGGATATTGAGACGTGAATACCCACAGTGATGGTAAACACACTGAGGGGCAAGAAGACTTTCTCTAGCTTCTATGTAGCCCTCACATACCTCGCAGTGATGTTAAATACAATGAACAATAGTAGAAATAAAACCAATAGTTTTATGAAGGTGTTTAGTGTGTTACCAAATTCACTGACACCACTGGGTGACATAGCAGTGTTGGTGACAAAAGCCACCTGCTGTGGTCCCAAGAAAAGGACAACTCAGCCCCCACCCACAATTCACATATCAGCGATGCTGATTAAAGATATTCAAGGAAAGAAGAAAAACAGGATGTATAGCTTGTATGAAGGCCACAACTTGAGGACATCTTAAAGCACAGAGACTAAAGCTAACATTGGCATTAAGAGAGAAGTTAAAGGTTAGCAAGAAAACCTTTTTCCCCCCTGTCATAATTATGAGATACTACCAATGTTCTCTGGTTTATATCATGATATTTAGAAGTTAATGGAATTTCTTGCAAATTTGCACATCCCTTTCAGCCAAAGCAGCTTGGAGTAAGGCAGTTCCATAACTAACCAGGAGTATTTTATATGCTAAGAAGCAGGACTTTACAACAGGGCCCTCACTTTACAACACCTCATGACTGCTGGGTGAGGGCAGCTGCCAAGCCCCATCTCCCTCACGCTGACGTGGCTGTCCAGCCACAGAGGATGTCAGAGGCATCTGAGGCCCCATGCCCTGCCTGAGCTTGTGTCTACACAGCATCCAGAGTCCTCTTGCTGCCATCCTTTTCCTGATGTCCTCACTTGTGCCAAGAGGGAGAACAGGGAGAACTCGGCTGACATACTAAAGCAGGGAAAAGCCTGCTTGGAGGATCAGAGAATACAGCCCTAAGGGCTTTGAGAAATAAGTCTTTATAAAACCTAAGACTAAAAGAAATGCTTGCATTTCCTTTATGTTTCAACCAGTTATTTAAATGAACAAACATGCCACTGCTGAGTCTCCTCCTGGGTTGAGGTTTTTTTGCTTAGAGGGTTTTTTTTTCTGAGACACAGGTTTCTTGGGTCAAAAATCCCTTAAGAACTAGTGCAGAACTAAAAAATGTGATCACCATAGAGGCAGGATAATTATAGAAAATAAAATGGGGAAAGTTAAATTAAATAAATTTCCTATAAATTGCTTGGAAAATTAAGCGTGATGAATTTGTGCACTGGAAAACCACATAAGCTGCAAACTCTCTCAGAGCATTTGTCTGAAGACACAGCATCCTACAGCATTCCCATTTTCTGCACGTAGGGAAATGTGATGCACTACCATGCTCAGCTACCTTGGCCTCTGGAAATTGGGCAGCTGGGGAACAAGGAAGTGGTGGAACTTGCTCCTGCAACAACCCCACCCACTATATCCAAGGGCAGCTTTGGATGAGCAAGGCCACAGCTTTAGTCCAAGCTTATCTTAACATTAGCCCTTACAGAACGAAAAAGCTGGTGTATCCCAGCATGCTTAAGCACTTTCCCTCACATCCCAACAGTCTGGTAGTGGCAAGGCTGGAATTAAAATCGGCATATTCCCCAAAATCCTGGTGTAGTTCTCCAGGCATGAAGCCATTGACTCTGTTGGGTGACTCTTCTCAGCAGACAGTATGTTAGTGATAACAGACAGCAAAAAGAAAAGATCGAGTGTAAGTGTTCACTCCCTGTTTGCTCTGAGACATTTCAACAGCGCAAAACAGTCCTTGAGCTGGCTCACCTAGCCAGCCAAGACTACCTCTTGGCTAAGGATTCATATGGAAATATGAAGATAGTGTTTCTGAAACTCACACCACTTTCCTCCCGCCCCCCGTAGATCACAGCCTGTACGGCATATTGCAGGACTGCTTGAAGTTTCTGGCTGCAATAATAGTTGGTCCCATCGCCTTCTCTCTTTTCACTGTGGGAGTCTCCAGCAGATGGATGCAATGCAGAGCAGCCCTGCTGCTGGGACTGGACCAGCTTGATGAACTAGTCCCTTTCCCCTGCTCTAATTTTCAGGATGTAAAAAGTAGCATAAACTATTCTCCTAAACTATTGTAACAATAACCAGTGTTTCTAAATCCTTTCAGCGGAAGTTCACCAACCTAAACTTATTCTGTCAGGACATACTGTCATAACTATAGAGAATGGCTACAGGCATAATCAATTGACATATCTTTCAGCCTTATAACCAAAACAAACAACAGAGGCACAAGAGTATTATTACAGTTTTAGTAACAGAAGAGCATTTAAAAATAGTATGTTTTAAATGAATAAAACTAAGTAAGATTCCCTCCTGCAGATTTAATTACTTAGCAAATTTTGGAACAGCACAGCCTACTTCTTCCTCAACAGACTGTTTAAAAACATAACATGAAAAAACTAGTGGGCAAATGTTTGACATTTACATTCTCAAGCTGTTCTGTGATCACTAATGTGGAGGCTCAGAAACAGGTTGTACAATCCATGTGCAAGTGTGTCAGTGTAGAGACAGAGCGGGTAAAAGGAAAATAAGCAAAACCACCCACTGCAATACTTTCACTTGTTTTAAAACTCTGCATTGTTGCCCAGCAGCTTTTGTTGCCTGGCAATGCAAAAAACACAGGTGTGCAAAAATAAGTCAGTGTTTAATGCCCAGCTTCTGATTTGGTACTGACATGTTTCATTCTTATTGACCGCCCAGCCTCTCACACCTAATTGATTGTTAGCTTAAATGTGATTATTTTCCCTTCTGAAGGCAAGTAGTAAGCCAGCTGTGTGTTTCCCCATGTCTGATTTGCTAGGGAGAGTGGATTCTGAAACCTCTCAAACAAAACAAATGCTCATGTTAACAGCGACTTCATGTTCAGTTGTTCAAAGGGCTGCAGTAGCACCAGAGGATACAGCGGCAGCTAAAGGAAGGAGCAAATATCCAGATGAGGCATCACTTACTATCTTTTGGTATCAAACTAGAGATGGAAAAATCCCGCTATCCATTCTCTGAGGCTGCCAAGTATTTCTCTGTGCAGTATACTTTTCAGTATACTGTCTTAGTTTAGCTTTAAGAATCCTCAGTTACGGAGAATTCGGCAGTTTCTGTTGGGAGCTTGGGCTGTACCTTGCTGATTTTGCTGTTACGATGTTTCTCTTGATTTTTCTAGCCCGCATTTTTTATTTTCTTAACTTCATGCCACAGCTAATTGTAGCTTAGAGGGTGCAAGTAGGAAAGGGGATGGGGAACAAGGAAACCCACCAACCCAGGGAGAAGATGGCAGTGCTTTGAGATGCACCCACAAAGCAGCAGAGAGGGCCAGCAAGCAAGTACAAAAATGAAGAAATAGGAAGTGAGGCAGCAGTCATGAAGAAAGTATGCAAGGAAGCAGTTACCCTGCAGGGAAGGAAAAAGCAGGACAACTTTCAAGGGCAGAGATTAATGTAACTTGGGGAAGGCTGCAGTGACAGGTTTTGGGGAAGAGGAGAGAGGAACCAGATTACCAGGAAAAAATGGCCAGTGGATGCAGCAGGCAAAGAATCAAGGAGGAGGCAGAAGAAAATGGTGAGGCTCAGGTAAATGAGCATGAAAAGAGTCATTAAGCTTTTATACCTATTAAACTGTGCTTTGTGCCTCCTTAAACCAGAAGCAAAATTGCACTGGGTCAGGTCTATGCCAAAAAGTTCTGCAGGCATATTTACACTGGTCAAATGTGCAAAGGAATATGGTTTGCAACTGGGGCTAAAACAGAGCTGTGCTACCAAAAGCAGTGAATGCTCAGAGCTATGCAGTCAGAACCATACTTTCACCAGTGCAGCTTGTGTCATTCAGACAATGATAAGATAAGCCATGCTGGCAAAAGCACAGTTTTGCTGTTGTAAATTGTACTGGGGGTAGATATAGCTCTGCTGCAGCGTCTAGGGGTGTAACTACACCAGGAGAGCTCTTTGCTTGTCAAAACAGCCATGCTCTATTAACAGATTGTCCATAATGGAGACACGATTAAGAGGTAAAAGGAATTCTTCTACTGACATGACTTCCACAACCACAGCAAAAACCGTCAGCACAAGGTTTTTCCTGGCAGAAAAAGATAGCTTTTTAGACCAGAGGGGTGTAAGATACAGACATATTTTAGATAACTTCTGAAGCTTTCATACAGGAAAGTATTTGCTTCTACAAGAAGAAAACTCAATAATTGCAAAGTGTCTGATTATTAGGGTAATGTGGATAAAAGCATTTAAATGCTTTTACCTTTATTTAGCATTCAATATTCACTTGTTTTTAAATAAAGGATTCTTGAGAAGAAAGTATTCTCAATACATTTTTCTGCATTCCTGTTTTCGACCTGGACAACAGATAATATGCTCCATAATCATCTTCCGTTCTGCGCAATACAAAGAAGGTAAAACTTCTCTTAATGAGCATATAGAGAGGAAAGATTTGGTAGATAGATAAACTTTTTTTTATTATTATTTTCAATTACCTTGGTGGTCAGAAGGGACTGTACTCTAACTGAAATGAAACTTGAAAAGGAAAAAAACCCTAAACCGCTATTATCAAAATGAGCGCAAGAGAGCTGTTACCTGAAATGATTCACTGTATGGAAATCTCAGCTCATGAAACAAATGATTTCTAAGAACAGGGCACAGACATCAGCCTCTTCTTCAAAAGAACACCAAGTAACTAGAAAGGGCAGAAGACATTTAAACTCCGAATTTTCAGCTTGCAGTCAGTGTTTACAGCAGATTAAATCTCTTGGGATTAATGTCTATGAAAATATCCTGAAATCCTAACAGTCATGCAAAATTTTTCCTGCAATCTCTTGTGAAGTGGTAATAGCCTGCTGCAGCTCTATAAACTCAGCAGAGAAATAACCTTCTGAGCTATACATTTTGATTAAATGGCAATTCCAAATAACATTTTCTCTAATAATTTCCTGAACAATCTTATGTACTCACTTCACATACACCTTCTGAGCTTGTTTCATTAGGTTGTTTTCCGCTATGTCCTTTCCCTTGCAGAAGAGGCTGAATTCTTAGAATGCAGATGAGCAGTTCAGCTCATGAATAGTTCAGCAAAATGATTTTTAAAATGGTTAAATGCAAAGAAACAACAACAACAAACAAAATCCCAAGAAAAGTCTTGAGGGTAGAGCCTAATATCACTAGAATAAGAGTTACACAGCAGACAATCCAAGAGGACGCTGAGGAGAACACTACTGCTAAGGTGTCCAGTGGCACAGTGGATTGGAGCACTGTGTTCTAACCTCTTGAGATTTGGATGTAAAGCCTGATTTAAAATACACATAAAAATGAATGCGATCAATTCACCTTAGAGCCTTCAGAGCAGTGGTCCTCATGTAAAAATGAGGACCTTCTGTTGAAGGACACTAATGTCCTCCATAATTGCTTATCTCCCTACATATACATACACACATGCTAAATAAGGCTAGAAAGCTGCATGACAGTTCTGACTTAAAAGTAAGATTGCTTTTGTTTCCTGTTTATTTTTATCTGGTATTCATAGAGTTTTGCTATGGTTATATGCAATAAAGAAATGCGTAGTGAATATTCTCCTACGTGACGAGATTCAGAGCTGTGGTTTCTGCTGTAAATGGGAGTGATTCACCTCAGAAGAACTGGTCTGTTGTTCTCTAGGCACAGACTTAATCAGTAAACTCCTGCCTGATGTTTTTCTGTTGATCCATGGTCCACCAGACAATGCATACAATTCACCACAGTCCATACAATTTTTCGGGGGATAATCTCAAAGACAGATCCACAGATAATGTTCCTGGTCTAGACTCCAGGTTACTGACAGAGCAAAAGAGAGGAAATATTCCCTGTGCCAGCTTGAATGTGGTGATTCAGTAGAGCTGGTATCATTAGTCCTGTCCTATGATGGACACCACATTACCCAACCACCCTGGAAAAGAATGAGCAGGCTCAGATTTCCTATCTGGAAACTGACAGCTGTTGCAAAACTTGGTACTTGGATAATACTGCATGTAAATAGGAACTACAGCAAAATCTTGTGGCAGTAAATTGAGGCTAATTTGGCATAAAAGTTGTGAGTTTTGGAGAGCTAGGACAACAGTGGAGTGAAGAGAAAGTAAGATGGGAGTGGTGTATCATAGTTCAATATCCAAAAGTTTGGTAGCATGGAAATTAATACAGACAGTTCCTGGCATGATTTTGGGCTAGTGCTGACTGCAGAGGACTGCTGTACAGCTGGGGTACTCGTGTGAAAATGTTAGCAGCATATGTAATAAAAACCACTGAACTGGAATTATACAGAAATAAGTTATTATTGAAACACAGCTGTACTTTGAACAAAGCGTTGAGGAATTTATAAGACAATGATTTGCCAAAGGGAACAGCATCGACTTATCTCAGCCAGAGAGCCACAACCAGTTCCTGTGGCTGCTCCCCACCACCGAGCACAAACCCCGCTTCCCTCCAGCAATGAAATGGGGACCAAAAGCTTTAATTGCATGGTGTGCTCCACCTCAATTCCTATACATTGATGTCCTTTCTTCATACGAACTCAAAACACATGTCTTGTAACTTTTTCATCCTCTTTACCCTTGCTATCACTCTTATCATATGAAAGTTGATCACAAGTGAATTGTAATTATTCAGCTAGCAGCTAAGTGGTGAGAACATCAAAGCACAAGTATGTTTATAGGGTTAATGCATGGTTATTTTAGCATCCCAAAGGCTTTGGAATGCCATACCATCCAGTTATCCCAGGGCTATGTGAGAAGAGGGAACTTCACGTAATTAGGAGGGGCTAAACTAAGATTTCAGGATCAGTAAAATATATCATGTCATATCATTCACACTGCTAGCTGTTTCTCCCCAAACTTTACAGAACATAATATGACATTTTTTAGACTTTAAAAAGTGAAACAACCATGCAAAATCGGACTGTAGGATTAGTAATTACATTTTAATTTTTAAATAGAAAAATCATTACATTTGCCAGACATAAATATATATATCAGATCTGCCAGTTGTGCATGAGCATGAGATCTGTTACATCATATGCTCAGTTTCTGCTAGGAACCAATACTTCACCAATATTCAATACATTTTTTAAAAAGGTTATTTTTTTTCCTAATTAGGATGCCTATAGTCAGATATTTGATTCTGTATTTTCGAGGCACCTACACAACCTATTTCCAGAGATGTTGAGCACATTCATTGCTTCTATGGCTGCTGAGCAACCCTGAAACTTAAGCGTTTGAGTACGAATTAGATGCCAAACTACAGTCATCCCATTTTAAAAATTAATAGCATGATGAATATAACCAGTTCTGTGATCTCTGATGAAAAGAGGATGAAAATGAATGGAAATATTTCCCTATGTCTTGGGATTAGTTCAAAAGTGAAACTTGGTGAGAAATATTCATTTAGAAGCCTCTACAATTTGAAAAATTTGCTGCAGCATGTTGAAGCACTTGGAAAACTATTACTAAGAAAACAAGTTAGATTCTTCCCAATGAATTCTAAACAGTTGGGAAAAGTGGTGGAGGTCACTGTGATTAAAGGGAGATAGGAAGATTGCTGTGAACACAAAAGAAAAGACTTTCAGGAATACAAATAATATAATGAAGAAATAGGTTGAAATTTAAAGAAGAGTGACATAAGTAAAGAGGTGTTTATGTAGATAATTTGAAAAATTATGTTTAGTAAGGTTTTCTTTGATTATCAATGATTTGTACACAGAATGACAAAATTATCTCCTAAAGAGATATTCTGCTATAGCCTGTATGAAAAATTAGAGGATGGAGTCAGCTGTTTAAGAACGGAATACAGTTCCTTGTTACAGTGGGAAGGGGTTAGTGCACAGATAACAGCAAAGAGAACTGTTAATAATATTGCATAACAGACATCCCCCTGTAAATGTGACCTGCAAACACCTTTAAACAGTCCAGTAATAATAGATGTTTGCCAAATGCTTCTGAATATCACAAGGCTCCATGAGTTATTAACGTAAGCATTGAATAACCGTGCGCTTTGTGCCTTTGCAGGATTCTGGCAATCTGCTCTTAGTGATGATGCTGCATGCTCTCTGCTGGCTGTGCCTCGTCCATAAACCCTTCCTGCAGACCTCACAGCACCCATAGATAGAAAGAGAAATGCTGAATTACACAATGCTTTCCGTTCTTTGGGGCCTACTTTTCATTTCAGCATTTTATTTATCATTTGCCATTCACATTAACTCTTCAAAGCAAAATTGGCAATCCTATTACACAGACGCACTGGTCCATTGTAGGAATGTATGGAATTATAATATCATCCACATAGTGCTTTCTAGGGCATTCTTTGGAAAACGTGTGTCTGACCCAGACAGAACCTGGAGGTTTAAAATAGTGTAAGGATGAAAAGGCTCAGCTTCAGATTAATAAAATTTACAACACATACAACTGTTCTGCATCTTATACAGACTGCTGCTTTGGTGAAAAATTACATTTTAGGGGATGAGTTGGAGAAGAGTGAAGATGCAATGAAATTACTTTCCTCCCCTATCCAGAACCCTAAATCTGCATGTGCATTTCAGTTGCTTTAAAAACGAAACCGAAAATATCCATTAATAAATTCAGGTATCGGATTAAGAAGCAGTGCCTCTGGTATCAAAGTTATTTACATGATTCAATGCAATGCAGCACTATTGTTTTTGTAATTGCGAGGATTTTAATACCAAGTTACTTTGTGTTTCTCATTAAAAAATCCTCAGTGTCTTGCTGGGCATATTCAACGGCAAGAAAATAAGACAGTGTAACTTACAGGTCTAAGTGCTTATAAAACTGTTCCTCGATTGTCCAACATTTGTTGCATCCTACAAGACTAGTTTCTGAGGCCTGCTCTGAGAAAAGATAAAGTTACAGAAATGCTGATATACCCAACTGTAAGGAATTCCAAAACTGTGTAATTCACCTCCTATCAGTTTTCTGTACAATATTAAGAGATACACTAAGTAGCACTTAGTAATAAAATAATAACACTTAAATTACTAGAAACCATCCTGGTTTCAGAGAACAAAGGAAGAGATGCTGTTTGTACGACATTTACTACCTCCTTGTAAGTACAGATTGTCTCGAGGTTAATAACTGGTTAAAAGAGAAATAGCTTTTTTTTTCTTCCTTATTGCAAATATTTCTGCCAGGATCTTGACAAGATCTGAAGAAGACCACAGTAATGATATCAAACTGCACAAATATTTTCTTATCTAAGATGCTATTCTACCATAGCCAAGCTTAAGAGTAGAAGATGCTAACCTTGAATAAACTTTTGCTGCTTTGTGTATACTAAAAAGTTGCTGCAGAACT
Organism: Vireo altiloquus; assembly: GCA_013396875.1. Lineage (NCBI taxonomy): Eukaryota > Metazoa > Chordata > Aves > Passeriformes > Vireonidae > Vireo > Vireo altiloquus. Next base: position 646,770 of record VZRF01003382.1, on the reverse strand, counting down.
CTCCATGCAGTGATACTCGTGTGTAATACTTCTGCAACAGCTCTGGCTGTCTAATTTCATGTCATGTTCTTCACCAAGAGTCTTAACTCACTTTATAGTAAAACAGACAGTTCTGGGAGCACCACTGCACAGCTGAAGGAACAGAGGCAGTGAGAGGGCAGCTAATCAGCCAGATGTAGAAAGGCCAAGGAAGAGGAGCCCCCTCTCCTAGCTCTGGACCTGCTTATATCAAAAGTGTGCACTTCAGAGCATGAAATAAAGTAGGCTTCCATTAAGGAAGAGAGGTGTGAGCTGTATAACCACGTTTAAAGAAAAATGTTTAGAAATTGCAGAAATCGCATCACTGACTGATATACTTCTACTTTTACAGCTTCTGAATGCAAACCAGCCTGTAGCTGGACCTCTGCTCTACACACACTGGTAATAAAAACCACAATCTGTTGGTCCTTGACAACTGAGGAACAGACACAAAAGTAAATATAGGGAATGATGGATTGATGCTTCTAGGAAGGCAAGCTGTGGGTTGAATAATACAGGGGGAAAAAAGAGAGAACACAGAGTAGGAGGCGAAAGGAGGAAAGGTTATGGGGAAGGATTTTGCCTTGTCCAGTGCTTTTTTTGTGAGGTTCCTGACCTTAACTTTTAGGGTGAAAAGGCCTTGTGACACAGCAGATCTGGTGTGCGTTTGTCACATGGAGAAATAATTTGAGGAGCGTGTACAGGTGTTTCCTGTGTTGCAGAAATCATCTCTACAGAGACTCTTGTTTGCGATTACCCAAGACTTCAAAGAAAATACCAAGATGAATGTGTAAAAGGTCCCGCCAATAGCAGGATCCACCATCTATTTTCTAGTTACTAAAACAGACACAGCTCCCAGGAATGCCTAGGAGGAAGCTCCATCAACGGCAGCTCTTCAAAAAAGCCCTAGATGTAAAGATTATTCTTCCTTTACCATTCCCTGCTGGGTAGCATCCCTAGTGAACATTTCTACAGTTGAGCTCTACATTTTTGTAATACATTTCTCTCAATATCTTGATTTTTCTTAAATTGTTCTGCTGCTGACCAGCTGTACTGGAAGGCTCATACTCTCTCTAGCAGCATTTTAGTCTTAGCTGGTATGCTTCAAGCCAGGCCTCCTCACTCCAGCATGATGCTACTCTTTGTTTGCATCAGCTATTGTGTCAGAAAGCATCTCCTGCAGAATGACATCTATAATTTCTTCTAAATTTTATTATTTTGGTTTTGTGGCACTCAGTTCTGATTTTTCAGAGCAAGCTGTGTACAATGAGATTGTGCTTTTCAGAGGTGCTGAATAACCCATTCTGACCTGAAACGCTTTGCTACACATCAAAAAATGGGGTGCTGAGAAGTACTGAGAAATCTGTGGTTGGGAAACGGGGAATCAGATAGGAAGCTGGCGTGCTTTGTGAGTTCTGTATCCGTGTCTTCCCTCCTCAGACCTTCAGTGCAGAACAGGCACTGCCAGGTGGCTGCAGAGGAGCTCATCTGTCAGGCTCTCTAACTGTGCCCTGGGCTTGGGTGGGAAGACCCATGCACAGACCTGTGACCTGAAGCACAACCCTTTTGTGGGAGAGAAAAGAGTACAGCCTTGGGCAATGAAACCTAATTTCACTCCAAGGAGTGCTAGTTAATAGGAACACAGAGAAAGCAGGATTATACCACAGTGACTGTTTCCAATGAAGTACAAAATATCTGCATCTCTCATGGTCCAGTCACTGCAGAGCCTCTCCCGTGGGTGTTGGCTGACTTACAGTGAATTAAGATAAGGGGAGCTGGGTGGGTAATTAAGGCTTCTATGCATGTTTTGAAACAGGATCCAGTAAATTCACAGCTAAAATTTTGAAAAAAACAGAGTAGGTTAAGCATTTTAAGTTCATCATGTTCTTACTTGCAAGATGCAAATCTTCTGAGCTCTTGCTGTAGCATCTCACTGGAAAAGGGGCTATAAATCGTGAAATATCTTACTTTTGCTGTTTGGGACACTACAAAAACCAGGGAAATATGTTTAATGAACATTCTTCTTGTTCAAAGCATTTCAGTAGCTCAGCTCTGATATTGTTTCAAAACTGTTTTCTCAAGGCCCTCTAGCACATGGCGTTACGGAAAAAAAAGTTGTCAGACTGGTTTTAACACATCTTTTCAATACTGATAAGCAAAAGTTCACTGAAATAATTCTCAATAAGATACATGTGGGGATATACCTTTCTTAAGGCTTTCTTGTTGGATTCAAACTTTAGGGAGACCTGTTGCATTCCAAGCTTAAGCAGCCTCTTTCAAAGTTATTAGAAAAGTACAGGGATGCGTCAGATGCTGTGCTGAGGAGAGTCTATGTCACATCCTGTTAACCGTGTCTGCTTTTAAACCTGTTTCATAAGTGCAGTGAGGGTAATTAAGGCTTCAGCTGCAAACAGCTTTGAAACTACATGAGCTGAGTTCCAAAAGAAAAAAACTGCTGTATTTTGGTTGCTACAGGTAAAACACTCGATAAATAGCTAGTTTTTCTTAATTAAGTAAACGATTTAATCTTGAGGCTGCTTTGCTTAACAATGCCATCATTAAAATGGTAATGGGCTTTGAGGTCCTTATTCAGCTTGGTATGGCATCCTACCTTTGCTGCTATTGTTTCACTCTGTTTACACAGAAGTTTCTGCAATTCAGTCTGGTAAGAGCAAGATACTAACCAAGGAACTAAAGCTCAAAAATAGCATGTGGTTAAATCTTCGAGTCTATCTTAATAGGGTCCAATCTATCCTCCCCTTGAAGATACAAAGGCAGGTTAGTAGGATGCAAAATGGTTCCTCTGCTAGGTAGATGCAAGATGAGCTAATATATTTTTTTAAATTATTATTATCTATTTTGGAAATAGATCATTTTTAAGAGCCAAGACACGCTAAAATTACTTAGAAAATAAGAATTTACTAAATCATGCACATTAGCTGCTAACATGATTTGGTAAAAATTAATACATCTTTTTTTCCTCTCTAATAACCATGGGACTCAGCTGAACACAGCTAGAAAAAGCCCTATTTAAATAGTGGGGTTTTTCCCCCTCCTGATTTTCCAGTGTACAAGTTAAAGCAAAAACTAAGCAAAAATACTTTGGCACATAGACTCAACTATCAAACCTGGAACTTTCCCATGCTTCTTTTTCCACACTTGTGCATTAACCACCAGCCTCTCACTGCAGACTAAGCCCATGCCCAAATCTTGGCAATAGAGGTCTGGTCTGAGATGCTGTTCAAAGCAGCCACAGGTTAAGGTCAAATTCTCTGTTATACCTAAGCTGTGCTTCATGCTTTGTCACATTATCTGATCCTTCTGGGGACCTCTAAGACATCGTTGAAGATTTAGAGTGGCGTCAAGGTCCCTGTCATTTACCCTTGAATAAAAAGGCCTTTGCCAGAGCCAAGAAAAACTAGAAAGCAGCAACTTCCTGGCCACACCTCCTTCCTCACATCATCCCTACAGAAAGGGGCGGGGGGAATAGATAGGAAACACCATGCTCCTGCACACAGCACAGGAGGATTTTTGCGTGACTGTTTCCATAAGGCTTGGCCAGAGGGGCATAAATAGGGCCCCAGACTAACAACAAAACCAGATCCTCCATGCCAGTAAGGGAAGGAATGGTTGGTAGCACAAGTGCTTCTTCTGTAATGTTTAATTTTCCCAGCTCATTGAGTTGCCTCAACATGCAGGGAAAATACGCTGGTAATAGGTGGGACCATCAAAACTTTCTGTGTCAGGCCCCAGAGAGGAAGTTTCTAACCTGGCATTTTCTTGGACAATGACAGAGACTTGTGGGATCCCCCTGCCCCAATCTGCAAGACAGCTCAATGGCAGAGACCCTTGCAAGCAGATGGCAAGAAAGACTGTCCACTGCCTGGTCTGCATAGCCAGGAAAGTTGACAAAACCAAGTAATATTATTCCACTAAAAAATAAGCATGACATACTTAAGCCATTATAGATCTTAAAACTGAGCATGAACACTGTCCTAAATATTTCCCATTACTGGAAGCAATAGGCTACATTCATCTAAGGTATCTAAGGTATCACCCAGGCCTTCCACTGAGTTCTGCTAAAGAGAAGCTTTGTGGTCCATAGCACTTAAACCATTATTGGTTTCTCCTTTTGGGGTTTTTTATATATATAAAACAGAAGAAATGTATTAGTTACATTTTACTACGATTTGCTTATATCCATGTATCTTTCATTCATCTCTTAGTAGAAAATTATAGGGGAAATCAACTGGAAAAATTATCTCATGGAAAAAGTAGAAAGAGTAACATTCATTATGCATCCTTGAATGTCCTTGAATTAAAGGGCATGGATGCTTTTAAACACTGAGTAGCTTTCAGAGGTGAAATTAGCTAAAGGGTTGTTTATCTACAGCAATACCTCCTTGACAAATAATTCAAAGGAGTAAAAGGAATAGCTGCACAGTTTGCGCCGGTGACTTTTGTTCCCTTAATGAAATATACACAATTACCCCCATCCATCGACTGGATGCACCCCCTATCTGCTGTGTGTTCCCTCACTCCTGATGCATCTGTAAGCTTGACAGCTCAGTTCTCCTCTGTGGACCCTAGGGCTGGGAGCAGAATCAGTCTCACATACAGCAACCCATTCCTTCTTTAGAATACCAATGTTTTAGAAAAGACACAGCTCTGGAAGAAAACTAAACAAAAAAAGAATATATCATAGTATATGTATTCTGAGATTCTTTTCAGTTCTTTATCTCTGAGAAGTGGTTTCCCACTATTGTGAATGAAAGTGTTTCTCTATTAGAGGAAGACAGAAATCAGATGATAACAACTGGAGGGAATAAGGAGAAATTACACATAATGCAGCCTTGAGTTAAATTTTTTTGCTTGTTATTTTAGTTTGCTTTCCATTTTGAAACTAGTTTGTGGATTTCCTTTAGGAGCAGGGTTGATGGGTTCTATTAATCTAAGTAACAATATTGAAAATTGTTAGTCTAAAGTAACAATGCTAAAAAGAAGATGGATGCAAACTTAAGGTGTTGAGTCAGCTTTCACCTTCTTTCACACCCCTTAGCTTTCAAAAATTCAGGCCATCAAAGAAAAATTTTTTGAAAAGGGCTGCTCAGGGCTGTTGCAGAGTTGTGGGTGAGCTCTGTATCTCATGCTACATCAGTAAGACACTTTACTTCTATCTCTGTTTACTTAGTAGTTTACAATACATAGGTGATAAATTCTGAGAGTTTTATTGCATGAGGAAATGTAAAAGTCGTATACTTAACTAATACAATTTGTTGGGATATTTTTTAAACATTTCCTGACCCAACTGCTAGAGTTATCTAGCCTGTATAGTTCCAGCTTCCTCCTCCTCCTCCATTTAGCAAGGCTCACCTATGCTATTTACTGCATCATTGCATCCAAGCCAAACTTGGTTACTGCGGCAACTAAGTTTTTCTTCTCAAAGGGTCACAGGGAAACACATCCTTCAGGATCCCCTAGTAACCGTCAGCCGGCAGGACTGGGGAACATCAACTCTGAAATGCCTGCTTTCCATCGCTAAGGCAGCGCCGCCTGCGCCTGCAACAAGGGGGGCAGAGTCTAGTTACATTCCTGACCCACTTTCACATCCCTCCCTCCTCCTCCTCCTCCCTCTCCTCCTCCCTCCCCGAGCACAGCAGCAACCAGCAGGGCAGCAGAGCCTCCATTTAGCAAGCCTCGCACACCCGCAGCCCCCGAGCTGTCTCCTAGCAGGCAGCAGCAGCAGCGCAGGTTTCCCCAGCAGCATGCGAGGAACGAGAGAGGGGACTGCGGACCGCCGGGAAAGGAGGGCTTCCCTCCCGCCGCCCTGGCTGTGCCGCGGTGCTGCTCCTGTCCTTTGTCCAGCCCCTTCCCGACCCCGCATCGATGCCTGCACCCACACCAGCTGCAGCGTGAGGCTGTACCCCCCCTTCCCTGTGCTTCCCCGCCACACTGGGACGAGTGCTCAACTTCCTCTCGCAGCACCCCTTCCGCCATCCCCTCGCCCCCGTATTAGCCTGGATGCTCCCACCTGACTGTCCCTCTCCCCTTCTCGCCCACCTCCGTTATGTAACCCTGCCATTCCTCTCCCACTCTCAGGCTCTTGGGGCTCGTCCCTTTCCCCAGAAAAATTGCAACACCTCCCCCCGCCTGCCAAAGTGGCGGGCAGGCAGGTGAGTAAGAAGAGGGAGCTCCGTCTGTTCCCCTGGGAGGGACACTCCCTTTCCCTGCGGGCAGCTGAGAGGGATTTCGCCCCACGCCGGGGCAGACATTGCACCCCAGCTCACCTCGCCAGCGGGGCTGCCTGCTTATCCCCGGCCTTGTGCTATGGGTGGCCGAGGCCTCTCCAGGCCGGGGGAGGGCCCTGATGTTTGGGAAGGGGGTGTAGACAAGCCGGGGGCAGGTGCCACCCCGAGGGCACCAGCGTTTGGAATGTGGCTGGGGCTCACAGGTCCAGGACGGGGGCTGCCACCCCGGCTCCCGGGCTCCGCCTTTCCTGGCTCCCTTCAGGGAACCGGGCCGTGCCTGAGGCAAGGAGATAGGAGGGTGGCCCCCAGCACCCCCGGGTCCCTGAGCAAGTGCTGGGTTTGGGAGCTCCTTTCACACCGGGGCCTGGAAGGGGCGACTCCCCGAGGGTGCAGATGTGCCGGGCCTGAGGGCAGGGCCGTGGGAACACCCCCGGGGTCACAGGGCAGCCCAGCTGCTGGGACACCCACCGGCCCACCATGGTGGCCACGAGACACACTGAAAGAAACCTTTTTTTTTTTTTTTGAATGTTTATTTTTCAGTTCTGTTATTGCAAAATACCAGCTATGACCAGCTCCTTGCTGTGGAGCCCAGCCTGCAGGAGCGCCCTGGTTGGTGCCAAGGAAGTGCTCCTGTCCCACAGTATTAGACACCTGCTGGCCTGGAGACATGGGCTGATGCTGGACAGGTGGTCCTTGGCCAATAAAAAACAAAAACAAAGTTATTTCCCACCTCCTCCATGGTGAAGAGGAGCCTCAGTTTTAAAATTATGACTTAAATTTCATGTTTCTCTCTCAACCCCTTTTTTGGGGCTCTTTTTTTGGGGGGTGGAGATGGGAATAAAAAGAGCCATTTAATTTCCGAATGCAAGAAGCGTTGCTTAAAAATTAGTTCACTGTTCTTTGTCCTTGTATAACTTAAACCCACCTGTTTTCAAGTTTGGGCTTGATACATATTTCTGCTCCATTCCTGTAAGCACTTCAGCACATGTTACACAGATGCTTACATCTGCAGAGTCCAGGGCCTGAATCTTCAATGTCACCCTAAATGTTTAGTGCTGTACCACATTTACAAACTAGGCTGAGTAATAGATTAATAATGACTCAAAATAACATGACACATAAACAGTATATTATTTCCATCACAGCGGAAACAGTGCTTTTCCAGATATTCTCTCTCTATGTAAATGTGCATGTAGCAGGGTCTAGGTACTCAGTATGAAGTACATTTGTGTTTTTAATTATTAAATTTGAACTAAACCTTCATGCTTGTCACTTAACCTAACGTTTTACACATAAAAGGGCCACAAAACATATTTATTATTTAGCTAGGCTGTAAAATAGCATGCATTGTCCTGTATGCTGTGAGTACTAAGCTGGTAGCAGTACCTGAAGCATCTTTAAACTTTCCTCAGGTAAGCCATGCACTAGGGAACACACCTGCAGGAAGGTTTGTAAGGACACAAGATTGCACATAGGTTATTTCACTCCCTGAAAATGTTTTTTAGGTTGAGTGATTACAGTGGGCTTCCCTGCATCTGTTGTGACCACGAGCATCAGTGACTGCATGTTGTGAAGTGTGTTTGTCAGTGGCAGACGTTTACCTGGAAATGAGAAAAGAAAAAATAGAAAAAAACCTGGCAAGAACCACTAAGAAAATAATAAATGCAGAATGACAACAGTGATAGATACAAAAACCACTAATCTAATTCTGAGTGCAGTATTTTCCACTGAGATAAACAAATCTTTTGGTAGAAATAATGTACACTTCTGAATAAGCAGCAGTAGCTGTGCTGCAAACGCATTTTTCACTTTTTCAGAGCTTTTCAAGAAATTAAATTAGAGTGATTGTTCACAAAACTGTTCGATATCTTATTATTAAAAAAGTAGTATCCTCATTCCTAATGTCAGAAAACACGATTGAAACAAACTGCTAGGCTGTTTAATGAATGATTGACAATGAGCAGTGTATGCCTTTTTCAATAAAAGGCTTTTATTCTTACTAGGCTTCCAGAATTCTATCTAAATCACAAACTGCAAGATATTTTCAAGAAGACATGTAGAGAAGAATGTTTTGTCTGGATTGGTTTCATAAAATATTGCTTTGTAGTATTTTATAGTGAAGGTTTATTAATTCAAGAGCTTGCTTGGGGAGCTTTTTTGATAGTTCCTAGAGGTAGCAGAGAAAGGGTGGTGAAATTGTGTGATGCAAGTTGGTACAGCCAGTAAGCCTAGCTGCACTTGCTCAAATTTAAAGGTGCTTTGCAAGGGTGTATTTTCTCTACTGCAGGGCAAGTTAAAAGGTTTGCCGTATCTGCAGCGGCAAAGATGACAACCAAGTAGCTGTAATATCCTGGTCAAGCACTCTCCTGTGATGAGTCCAGGTTATAGATTGAGTGGTTTGCTACAGAACGAAGACTGATATCTTGTTAGCAAAGTGATAAAGCAGATGCACACATAGGAGGCTTTGGAAGGCACAGAAGAGCACGGAGGGGAGGCTGTCCTTGGATGATGGGATGGCACAAGGGAGCACGCAGCCCGAGACAGTTACTTAAGATGGCATTTATTCAGGCATCTACTGCTGCCATAAAAATAGGTGTGCGAGGGAATATCCTGGGAGAGCCTTTCCCAATCAGCAAGGTGTGCCTCGAGGCACACCGTCATGAAGGGTGAGGTGCAGAGGGGCCCTGCCGAAACGAGAGGTGTGTGGAGGATCCTGAGGACAGCACGGAGCAGGAGGAGCCAGGCTGCAATGGAAATGACTCCCCACTTCCCTGCAGCTTGCATGCTGCCAGTCACAGGGCAAAGGCCTGAGGGTTGGGGTGAAAGAGCCTGAGAGATGTGGCTATGTTTGGGGCGTGGAAGGGACAGGGAGAACAAGGGATAAATAAGCCCAAACAAACCCTTTCTCATTTTCAAAACAGACATTGTCTTTTCCTGCACTCAATGATTTTTTCATGTTTTTTATTTTTACACCCTGCTGTAACTGCTACTGATGTAGGCGAGTCCAGCAGCAGCCCCCACTTGACCTTGCCTGGTTTGCCTTGCAGTGAGGCTGAAGTTGCTTCACTGCTTTTTTACCTTGGGACAGGTCAGAAAAACTAGCTTGAGGTACAAAAACTGCACTCTTTGTGAGGCAGAGGCAAGGCCTCACTCTGCCTCAGCCACCTCTCCCAGTAACTGGAATTTCAGCAAGTACCTGCCCCTAAGATGAATGTTGTGCAGCATTCCCAGGCACGCCCCACCTCAGATGCCAGCCCAGTCTTCCTCCGGGCCCCAACACAGCATCAACAGCCTCCTGCCTCCCGGAGCAATGCTTGAGCTACTGATTCATGCTGCTCTCCCATCAGCAAGCAGAGAGATGTGTGCGCCATCTCTGGCACCTGGGTTCCAGTAGTTACCCACGCAAAGTTCTTGCTTGGAAAGAAGGTCTTTTTCTCTCTCTGCTGGCTCCAAGATTTACATGACCAGTTTCTGAACTCTTCTTAATTGTAGAGATAAGGTATTTAAAACATATGTGCTTCCCATAACGCTGTGTGTGCTTTGAGTGCTGTCTGCCTCTTGCCCTGTCTGCGTTCACAGAAGGTACTCATGCATATGGAAACAATCAGGCTACCCAAAAGACAACACACTTGATACTGCTAATTACACGGAGTAAACACCACTGGGACTATAACTGGTCTCTAGATCTGAGTCAGTGTTTTGCTGCTGAGTTAAAGAAGAAAGTCTATTATGTGCATTCATATTATAGCCAGCGAAGTCCCTGCTGCACATATTGCTGATTTCTCTACATGCTACATGGCACAGAGCCAAGGAATTGTAGCGCAAACAGGATTTTATAACCAGTGTTATTTAAGGATGGGCAAACTGTGAAGCTCCAAAAGTTAATGATTCTAGTGCACTTTCAATTAATTTTTATTGTCAAGCTGTATTTCAGGGTACTAAAGAGCTCCTGCGATGACAAGCAGGAGTGTGTGGGAACAGGCGGGGATACAGTATGCATTGTTATTCTTTCTGATTTATAGATCAGCGAATAACCTATCTGGCTGACAAGTTACCTTTTTCCTCTCATGTTAGATGAAATTAATCTGTGTTGAGCTCCCCCCAGAAACTGCATTTTAGCAATATAAATACAGTGTCAGTCATCATATTTCACAAGTGGTACACATGAGCTCCTGCACAGAAGTAATACCACCTTTTTTCACTAAGGATATCTGTACTACTTGTGTTAAGACAATTTATCTTACAATAGCCTGATGCAGAAGTCACTGAATAGATTTAAAAGTACTAACTGCATTTTAATGACTCATAGAAGGAACTTCTGACAGGATACTTTATTTTGAAACACAAGTATACACTGAAGTCTACATGCCATAAGGTTCAAAGTCTGGATAAAGGCAGGCTGTGCATGCGCAATTACAGTGACAAAGCCTGGCCTTGTATGATGAGCATCAAATTCACCACTTCAGCTCCCTCCCTGTCCGTCTGAAGCCATAGGCCAGAGCTGTGTGTCAGCTAAAGAGCAGCATTGGGTAGCAGCTGAGTTTTGCCTGCTTTTCCCTTTGCAGAGGACACAAATTTGGGCCTCTACCCAGACACTGACAGATTTAGAGCATCATGCTAAGTTTGAAACTCTCTCAGATTTGACTGAGAATGGGACATCAGACTTCAAACAGATTACGGGAAAACCGATGGAAAGAACAATTACGTAAGTCTAGTTTCCTTAGGAAATGTAAGGAAACAAAAGCCACCAGAAAACTAGTCCAAACCAAAACACACTTTGGAAAGTACAGGTGGAGCTGTACCACAGTCAGGTGTCCAGCTTTAGCTTGCAGCTGAGGGAGGTGGCTGCTCTTGTCAGCTCCCTCTCCACTGCCCCAGGTTACTGCTTCAGCGGCTGTGCTGATACAGCTGTTTGTCTAGCTGCCCTTTAAGCCAGTCCTGTGAAATGATCCACTTAAAAGAAAAGACATGCATTTCAGGGAGAATGCATGGTGGCGTTCTTTTGACCCAAAGGTCCTTAGAAAAAGTCTTTGGAACTTAGCTACACAAACACTTGACTTGGTGTCGTGGGACAGCAGGAGTAAGTCTCACTGTGGGTTTGTGAGGAATGAGGGGAAGCTACACCAAAGGGTTCTGCTACAGTCCAAACAGCTGTATGTCTGTAACCTGAAGTGTTCCTCTTCTCAAGTCCACCAAGACCATAAAGTGACCTCAGGCTTGCCTATGTGGTGCATGCACTGGGTGGTCACTCTGTGGCTGGCTGCCACCCTGACCACAGGGTACTGTGGCACTTCCTTTGCACCCACCAGTTTTGGAAGACCTAGCCTACACTGATCTTTGCCAGTTAAGCTGTATCATACCAATTTGAGAATTTAATAATGGCAGTGCTATGCCCACACAATTTTAAATGTTAGCCAGGACTTAATGCATTAGCACTAGGCTCATTTCCATGTGAAAGCTGGCATGTGACAAGCCAGAGGATGAACTCCTGGACGCTGTCACCCTGCACTTAGGCCACAGACATTCACGTAGGCTGTGGCAGAAGTTTCTGTCTCCAGCTCTTCCTTGGTGCCAGAGGTTCCTGCTGCTTCAGATCCAAGGAGTAAGCTGTGGGTTGACCACTTCCTGTCATTCAGTGGCAGTTTGTAATGTAGAGATACTAGGCCCCCTCTAACCTACCTTGTTCAGCCTGAAAAATTGTGAGAAGCATTCAAGCACAGTTGAGCAGAGCAGACCTGAAGGGATGTTAGCCACACACTGGGTCAATAGACTTCTCCAGCAGCACCTCAGCTTGGGAGGATGTTCATCTGTAGCCATGTCCCCTGTGTAGACATTGTTAAATTATGTTTAAAGAGTTTATTGCAGAGAGAAATGTTGCTTAGTACTAGCATAAAACCACACAGCTCCTCCTTTGGGCTGGCATTGTCCTCCAGCTAGTGTGGGCAGCTATTCAGATCCTCTGTGTCTCTGCTTAAAATGGGTATGCACAACCTTGAGTGTGCTGAGTGGGAGGTAGCTCGCCCATCTCGAAACACAGGTAAGCTGCTTCAGTGCTGATTGCAAACCAAAACATCTTCATGGGGAAGCTTTCTGCTGAAAACAAAGTGAAACTTTAGCCTTGGCTTTCTTATCGCTACCTCTGGAGTCACCACATCCTTCTCTTGCCACCAGCACCTCTCAGTCTAGAAAGTGGCAACAAGTGATGGTGCTAAGCACTGAGAAGTGGGTCTCCCTGTGTTCATGGGGGAAGGGATGAACTTATGGAGGGGTTAAAATTTGCTTTTTGAAAGCAGTGAACACCCAAGGGTCCACCTGGGGAGAATGTTTCTGGCGTGCTGCAATTTTGTGTTGCTTCCCTACATTTCTTGTGGAGACAAGCCCCAAGGAATCTGAAGACTTGGCTTATTGTCCCGATCCTGCAACAGATTCCCTGTCTTGCCCAGCCAAGGGCAAGTCATTTAGGATCACATTTTCAAGCATGGGCTTTAATTTTAGCCCTGTAGTTTGAGATATCCAGAATCTGTCTTGCATGTGTATTAATCACTCTAGCCAAAATTAACAGAAGCTGCCTGTACACCGAAGTGTACTGAAAATTAGACATTACTTAAAAGCAGAGCCAGGTCTGTCTTACTCAGCTTGCTCATATGTTCACTGGAGGTAGTAACACCTGTCCAGCTGGGGAGACATCAAGATAAATTAATTTACAAAGCATGTGAAATGATTAATTTTTCTTTTAGCATTACTTGCAGATGTAATGGAGAAAAGCTCTTGGAGCATTGTTTCCCTTGTTTGGATGTTTTTATTGAATTCAAATAAGGATAAGCATTACCTTCTTCATCTGCAAGCTTGCTGCCAATAAGAATTTGGTTTTGCTTTGAGGGATTAGGACATGAGATTTTGGTTCCTCTCACTTGTTTATGGCATGAATTTGCTACACATAAATCACTGCAGGTCAGAACATTGCTGTTCCCTTAGCACAAAGTAAGAGAGCACAGAATCACTCTTTAATGTTGTGCAATTGGACAGGATTTGGCTTGTCCTGATTTTGTGTTTGGAGAAGTCAGGCTGCCCTTTGTGCTTGATGTTTTACCTCTTTTTTCTCTTGAAGGTCCAGTGGAGAAATCTGACTAGGTGCATTTGCATCACTCACTCACTGCCTGATTTTTGTTTTGCTGAAATTAAAGTACAGCTTCCTACTCTGTGGCTCGCTGTGGGATTTCCCAATGTTTCACCAGGCTGCAGTGTGATATACTCTTCAAGCTGGCACTGATGCTGAAAAAAGCAGTTGTATTATCTTTACACCTGGTTCAAAGTGCATGTGGCTATAGGGAGGACCAGTTCAGTGGAGAAATCTGGCTCAGAAAATGACAGTTTCTGGTTTTTAGTCAGTTTAGTTTTGTGTGGTTCGGTTTGATGTTAGAGCTGAGCAGCAAGGGCAGGAGCAGGAGATGCAGAGAGGGGGAGTCAAGGCCCAGTCCTTCGGGTGGCCTTGTGTGGTGGTGTTTGCAGAAACTTACTCAGTCTTACCACCCTCTGTCTGTTCATCTCTCCTGCCACTATCTCTTGGGGGGTGGGTGGGTGGGGTGGCAATAAGTTAATGTTACTCAGTAGCCAGCAAGCAATGGGGATAAAGACCCATATTGTGCCTTTCTGATCCCAAGGCTATCCCCCTCCCCCCTTCCATTCTTTGCTTTACTCAGTAGAGCTACCCTGATTCACATAAGCTAACAATCTGTTTGAGAAGAAACAATTAGGCCCATAGAAGTTGTTGACATCTTATTTTCATTTTTTTTCAATGGCATAATGGGTACTCCAGTCCAGCTTACCCTTTTGTGTTCTCCATCCCAGGCATTCCTCCCAGATGCAAAGTCCCTGTGAGGTTGGGGACAGAACAGTGGCTCTCCCAAACATTTTGGACCAAGAGACTGCTAGTGACACTTAGCATTTCTCACAGAACACGATGTGGCTGCTGAGCAGGCTATTAATTGAAAACACTGCTCAAACCAGGCAGGCTCCCCCAGCCAGCTGTGGGCCACTTCCCGTGCCTTCAGAGCCCACAGTGCTGGCACTTGCTGGGACCAGCTGTAGGGGCTGGGGAGGATGGAGTGTGGGTGCAGGAGGCTACAAGAACAGCTCGGGTGTCTTTTCCAGGAAGTTGGCTGCACACTCCCTGCTTCTTCTTTCTCTGTGGTCTTTTGGAGTTCAGCTTAAATCAGATCCAGAAAACAGCATCCTGCTGCAGAAGAGCCAATGGTCCTAGAAACAGACTCCTACTATAAAAAATCCTATGGGAGCCAGATGTCCCCGACCCTGACAGGGATTGATCAAGTGGCTGGTGTTATCACATTTCACTTTGCTTTGGCAAGGGGGGAAGCATGGAATGATGGAAAGTTTTCAGGTGGTACTTTCAGAAAGTATTTAACTTTTTTTTTCGTGTGTGTGTTTAAGTGCTGCAGACAGCAAAGAGTCATTCTACACCACACAGTGCAAGCACAGAGGCAGAAAGAGAGGAGGACGGTGGGTAGCCAGGAGCAGTCCCTCCTGAGGAGCAGCCCTTCCTGACTGCAGCACGCTGCAGATGTGTGCTTTGCGAGAGGCTGGATAAGTTCATCGCCATGGGAAGGAAACCTATTCAGTGTGCCAGCTGCAGGTGTGGGAGGCTCCCGGGACAGGGGGGAATCTTTGTCCAGAGAACCGCTTTGGAGGAAAGAGAGAGAGATGCTCGGGTGTGCCACCACCAGCCTTTGCAGAAGCGGTGCGCCAAGCCTTCCCGCGGGGTCTTTGTGCGGCGGAGGACGTGTCCCGCTGGTGGGTAAGTGCCGGAGTGTCCCTGGGAGCCGGGCACGGGGTGCTCACCCAGAGCCGGACCGGGCCCGGCCCTCAGCGCCGCCGGCAGGTGCTGNCCCCGGGCACCGCATCGCCCCGGGCACCGCATCCCGCTGCCCCTCGGCCTGCGCCCAGCATCCTTTCAAACACATCGCTTGGCACGAAAGCGGTCCCCGGGAGCAGGATCCTAGGGTGAAACGAAACTTTCTTGGGATAAGTAAATAGCTAGGGTTTATATCCTATTGCGCTAGCAGAGCGTTTGCTCATCTTGCTGCAGTTTGCAGTGTGTGACCAGATACGGGTGGATACTTCTTGTCTTCCTTCCTCTTTCTGTTTCCAGTCTGGGAAACAGCAAAAACTTAGTGAAAAGAGTAGCAGCATCAAAGAGACAGAGAGAGGAAAAAAAAAAAAAAGGACGAGGCGGGCCGACCCAGCAGCCAGTCTCAGGAGATGGTAAGACAGAAGAGCTATTCATTCTGAGAGCCAGTTACTCTTCACCCTGCTGGATTATAGATTGGACACCTTATTAAGAGTTGATCCTCCAGCAGCCCCACCCAGGGCTGTGCTCATGCGCTTCACCAGTGGAACGTAATCCTATTTCACTAGTGATGCCTGTTACTGGATAAACACATGTGCAAGCGTGGCAGAGGATACGAGGCAGAAAGAATCATCACTCTGGCTGTTTTCTGAATTGTCAGTTTAAGAAAAGAAGATAAGAGTTTTGGGAGAGAATGGGGAGGAGGCTGGTTTGCACTAAAATTTGGACACCTTCGTGACAATGCTAGCTGCCTTAGCAAATGATTAAACCAGCATAATTTTAAGGGTTTTTTTTTTTGTCTCTTCTTTCAGTTGTAACTTAAAAATGCTGTCTCTCTGGCACAGTGTGCCAGCCCAAATGTTGCTGCTGGAATCAAGCACTGGAAGAGCCTGACAAGATATAACCCCACCAAGGCAGAGGCTTGGTGTGGGCCTCTTCGGTGATTCCAAGTTTCAGTTCTGATGGTTTGCTTTGCCACTTACTTCTTGTCAGATTAGCCCAAAGGTCTGAACAAATTTAGGCAGATTTCAAGTTGAATGGTGGTTGCAGTGTAAATTTCATGGAAACTTTTGTTTAATGTTTCAGCAAAGTTTTATCAACTTTGGCAAGACTTCCAAGCTTTTCAACCTTCACACACCTTTTAACCATTTGAAAAGTTGTCTGACTGGCATTTGAAATGCAGAGAGTTACTGCCAGTTGTTGTCAGAAAAAAAAAAGCCTGATATGGGCTTGTTTTTGTGCTGAAGAAAACAGGATGACTTATTATGAACCTGTTTTAGTGTCTCTGAACAGTATCCCTGCTCATACATGCACATTTTTCCTCCCAGGCAAGACCAGCTGGAGGATTCATGGAATGCTAGATGCATCTTGGAAATTCTGCATTGTCAGGCCATTTATTCTGAATAGTGTATAGATATATGTGTGGTTGGTTGCCCTATTGGGGTACCTCTGTTTTACTTTCCTTGTCAGGCAATTGCAGCATAGTTTGATGCATTGCAACTGAGCAATGGTCAGGAAATGAAAAAGTAACATGGAAATGCAACCTTAAAACAACATCCCCTCCCTGTGCAGCAGTCAGTTATGGACATAGATTCAGGTGTATTTCAATGGTATCTCAATTTTTTTTGCCTTGTTTTGCATATCATATAATTGAAAAGCAGTTTCTGGATTTCTTTTAGGAGTAAATAAATATCTGTGAGATCTAATTATCATTAGTGACTCATTTGTCATTTGGAAATGTTTGTATGATTCTCTCCAGGTTCTGAGTTGCTGGCTGTTACTGGTGTGTTGGAAAGCAATGACTCCTCAGATGTTCCTGCATACCTTTATCTATCTGCCTCCAATCACTTTATGAGCTCATGAGAATGAACACAAGACATCTTTGACATTCTTCCCTCTCATTTCCTCTCCTATTTTTTACTTAGGGTATTTTTGCCAATAACTCTTTCCTAGAAAAACAAAGCCTGTGAATTCACACTGTGTGTGTACGTCTGTCTGTATATGTGATTCTCTATGCCTTCTCACCTCCCCAAAAGTTTGAACCTGTTGACAAAAGAATACAGATCTAAAATGAGGTTCCTGTGAGTTTGAAAGAGAGAGGCAGATGGGTTCACGAAAGAGCCTGTTTGTGCTAGAACCATCAGCATGCTACCAGCTCAGCTCACCTTTTATCAGACACCAGGCAACTCCCAGTGGAGTCCTCTGGAAATCAGACTTCCTCCAATTTCTCAGTTATGGACTACTTGTTCAGGCTGATGGTTTTGGTACAGTTGGAACAGAGACAGGAAGGCTGGGTTGAAAAACTGGAGTTTCTCTCTTGTTCTGCACTTCCGAGATTTATGGGTGTCTCTTGCAGGTTGTGTCCTAGGCAGCAGGGAATTTCTGTCCCTGGTGCACACACCCTCCCAACCGGGTATTTATTTTGTTACAGAGCAATATAACTGTCAGGTTTCAACAGTGTCATGTTTCAGAAATGCACATGCCCTTAAATCAGTTTTCGCTAAAGACATGAAGGCTTTGAAAATAAGAGCAAAGCCTTAAGCTGGGACTGAGTAGTCAGCAGAGCAAAGAACAGATCTTAAGCTTGTTTGGTGGTCTTGTGCTGCTGAGTAAATGGCTAGAAGCTTTCTTGCATGGGTTGTAATTTCTAAATCCATCAGGTTGTAGAAATCAAGCATAAGGGCCAAGTCCAATTTTTTCAGTTATCTGATTGGAAATAGTGCTGAAGGATTGAGGCTTTTGCAGCAACAGTTATTGGGGTTTTCATTATGATGGAATTCAGATGAACACTAAATCTTCAGTTAGTCTTAATGCCAGCAATGGACATTATCAAAGTGTAAAATACTTTCCTATACCATTGTCAGCCCAGGCTCTTGCGACAATTCACCTTCTGCCAACTTCATTCATTTGCTGATCTTAGTCAAGCCCTTGAAGAGTTGAGTAATGGTGCTATTTGCATGGGAGGTGAAGATAATGTAGAGATGGGTGTCATATGTGTACTGCTGACAAGTCAGTCTGGGGTGCCACCGAATCTTCTCCAGAGGCTTTATATAGATATTGAACAGGCTGGTTAAGAGGAAAGACTCTTGAGTTATTCAGCAGGTGGAAAAGGTTTTGGAGGTTAAGGAAAGAGCAAGTGTTTATCATAAATCTCTGGAGTGTACAAGAGATTTATGTAAGGGATGTCTGAAGATGTACCAGCTCAGTTCCATAAGGCTGCAGACAGGCATTTATTTTCAAACAGCTGAGCTGGTTGGAAATTTTACAGCCATTCCAGATGCTTGCTACCAATCCTCTGCTGATGGCACCTATATCCCTTGCTCTGCTCTTAGAAAAGGTTGTCCAAGGTCTTCCTAATCTGTCAGGTGAAGCCTTTCAGATAGTTTGAAGTGCCAGCAAAGGTGGTGCTTGTTAACCCAGCTGACATCCCTTACATTTAAGAGAGAGCACTTTTACTTGCACTGCTTTACCTTACAGGAAAGAGGGGAGAGGGGAGAAGGTGGCTCAGTCCATTCCCACAGAACATGTCTGCAGCCCCAAACAGTTCCTGCATTGCCTCCTACAGGTCTGAAGACGTGTATGGGATTGGATGCATCTACTGGAATAGATTATATTACTCCTGTTTCATGTGAATGTGCACTTCTACATTTTGTGTCAAGCAAGTGTGTACAATACATGTGAGGCATTTATTTGTTACATGAGCAACTAAAATGATGTCTGGAACTCTGTCAGCCTCCTGTGTAAATAAGGGCTCTAGGATGAATACACAGTGGGGTAGAAGCCCAGGTAACTAAGGTAAGAGATCATTATTTTCCAGATTTACTAAAAGAGCATTTACAAGAAATTTTTATTAATTATTACGTTACTAGCACTGTGGTTAAAGCTGAACCAGTAAGTTATAATAAAATCTTTAAGAATATCCAGTTGGGGCAGTGAAGAAAGCACCTGTGCTCAAGGGATCATTCATAAATAGGAGGAAGGAGGAAGAAAATGGGCAAGTGATTTTTAAGAGATCCTGTAGTTCCTACAGGCTTTCCACATCCCAAAATACAGAAACTTGTCAAAGAATCCTTGCATGCACAGACAAAACAGAGCAAGTTATAGTACTGTGTGTGGCCTAATGGTAAATATGTGTGTGTGTGCTGACAGTGCTTTAACACACAGAGCTGTTACTACTCACCACTGTGATTTTCAGCTGGTGAAACGTGCTCTCCTTTATCAAATGGTAACCTCTGAGGACTGGTGAGACTCAGAAGTTTCCCAGCATCCATGAAACAACCTGCAGCCTTTCTGAAATGTGGAAACGGGGACACAGTTTCCAAATTCTCCCTTCTTGAGAAAAAACCCCTGCTTTTCATGTAAAACTGCTCATTTATTGTATGACACAAACCTGTACAAATGGACTGCTCATGTCCGAGCCTGACTCTAAATGAGATCCCTAATCTACTGGTCATCCTGTTTCTGAACTAGGCCAGAATGGAGCATCCTACCTTAACAACAGTCTGAAACTCTAGCGGAATTTGGACTCTGATCCAAACTCAAGGCACAGGCTCTTCTCTGAATAAAAATAACTAGATCACAAGCTATTCTGGGGGGGTGACTTTTAGACAAGAAACGTAGGGCTTACATAGGTTTTTACTCCTATCCAATACATCTGGATGCTGCCCTCCTTCCAGCTAGTATTCCCAAAGTGCTTTTATTAGCTCAGAGCCAAATAACTCTAACTGGAAGTTGTAAACTGTAGGACAAGTGACATTATTCATGGTAAACACCAGTGGGGTTTTTTTGGTTGGGTTTTTTTCTTGCAGAATATTCTGCTACTCTGGTTGCTGCTGATGCTGATATAATTTCTGTCATGGCCTGTGATGAATAGCATGTACAATGCTGGGTGGAGATAAGAGCCAACAGTGTGTTGGAAAGCCTTCTCGAAATATGAATCCCCATGGTTGTGACTTTCTCTACAGAGAGGTGGTTAAATTGCTGTGCTTGGTACCATTCACATGGCTGCACCAAAGCTGCTGATCACCATCGCCTTTTCCTTTCCCATAGCACCTGCTGGCAAATCTTCCAGGTTTTTCCCTGTTTACTAGGGTATTTCTAGTCTAATGATATGAATAGTTTCCATTCATGAAGAATGTGGTGGGACAGAGGTGGCTATAAGGGATAGGAAGCGGTATGCTGGGGCTAAGTAGCAAGCACTAAAATATGTTTTACATCAGTGGGAGCTGGCTGTGTGTGGTACCCCACTGAGAGCATTCCCACTGTGCTCAGCAGATGGATGATGGGCGGGTTTTGTTGCTGTGTTTTAAGGTAAGAGCACTTTTCTTCTTGGGACCTGCAAGGAGTCTGTGCATTTCAGTTAGTGAAAAGCTCTGCACTGTGTGAATTATTATCCTGTTGGATCAAGGAGCAAACTAGTTTGCTTAAGATGTCACAGGAAGTTTTCAGCTTTGTCAAGAGTATAAACTACATCTTCTGACTTGTAGATCTGGGCTATAATTGAAGGAGTTTTCTTCCTCTTAACATAGCTGGCCTACCTTCTCTTTGATATTATCCCCATTACCCCTAATCACGGGGTGACATCTGATCTCTGTGACTTTTGTACAGAATCCAAGATCTATTGTACTTGGTCCAAGATCTCACCTTTCATTTCTGGCTCATCTAATTTTGTTTCAGGCCCTGGTAAATCCAAGAGGCTCATCCCAAGTCCAGCTGCTGAGCCCTTGGAAAGCAGGGATGCATCTTGGCAGTGTATCTCACCACGGCATGGATGTTTTCCTGGACCAACCACAGGAATGGTCACAGTGTCCTCCACTAAACTCTAGTGTGGAGGATGACTCTTGCCACCCACACACTTCCTGCAATTTCTGCTTAAACACAGTGATCTTTACTTGCTGCCTGTGGTTGGTATGTAAAGCTGCTTTCTGTAGGTTCAAAGCTGCTGCCCCCTCCAAACCAGGTTTTATTTTAGTATTCAGTTCAGTGATTTCAACAGAGGACTTACTAGACAGTATCTGAGGTTTTATTTAGGGTAAGCTACCATATAGCATTGCTTTTGTCGATTTAATTATTTTTCTTTTGTCTCTAATCTCACTTATTTTTTTAGAGCTATTGTCTATTTTTCCCTCAGCTCCTTTAAGGATTTGCAGTCGCTCTTTTGGGCTATGGATATCGTGGGCCAAATCCTGCCGTAATTTACACCTGTGAGACCAATGGGACTGCATACATGGACATGAGAACACAGTAACAGGATGCTGAAGTTGTTTGCCTGTTTTGAAAAGTTATGTGGAGCACAAATGCTGGGAAGTGTCATTTAGGATTATATAATTCCTAAACCTGTAAATACTGATGTATAGATAGCTTCTCTCCTAGCTGCATACTTTTATTGGTGGTAGAATATATGTATGTTTTCAAAAATTTAGATGTTGTATTTGCTGTAGAACCCCGTACTGGAGTTACAATAATTTTACAGCAGTTTTTTACACTGTACAACAGTTTTGTCATCCTACCTAGTACTAAAGGCTTATCTACACCAGGGGCTTTCACAGACTGAGAACTGTATTCAAATGATGTTTAATGTTTATGCAGAGGGTGAAAATTGATATTTAGGTTTGGTTTTATAGAGGATTTTTACTGTTCAGAATTTAATTTGGCAAATTTTAAAATCTTGAGGATTTTTTTTTTTTGAGTAACTGGAATCTTTGAGTTTTGCAGCTTACCTAATGCATTACAAGGAGACAAAATTAAAGTAGCTTTGAAATAGGAATAAAAAAGCAGCTATGCTGCATTTAAACATGCTGTAAAATGTTTCAACGGACTCAATCGGGAGCTCCTTGTTTTCCTGATTTTCTTCTTAAGGAAAATCCTGTTAAGGCAGCTGGATTTTGTGATGTGTTTTGATTCCAGCAGAAGAGTAATCCAGCAGAGATTTTTTTTCCTGGTGGATTGAGAAGAGCCGGACCGACAGAGCTGCCCGTGCAGAGGGTGTTATTTCAGAAGAAGAGCACTCCCTTACTCACAAAGAGGAGTGATCCAATATGCCTTCCGTCCGGGGGCAGGAGTGGGAAGGAGGGAGGAGAGGGGGAAAAAGGATGCTTCCTTCCCAGCGCTCGGGGCTGCTGGCCAAGAATGTAAGTCTAAATTCAAGCCCAGCGAGTGCTGTGCCAGATTCAGAGAGTTTGGAGTCCCTTTGTCCAGAAGCTTGCAATACGTGAGGGAGTTGCCAAATGGGATGTGTGGCATCCATGTAATATATCTGATGCATGAAAACTGGTTCCTACTGAGCTTACTGTACTGCCTGGGGCAAAAGTACTTCTGATTCCCTACATGATGCAGCGATCACCAGGCCACTGCTGTTCTCTGTAAACCTGGCTCCAGTGGCAGCTCAGGACAACTCCCGCCTCGGGTCAGGCTGAGGCAGGTGGCGTGCACAGGGAGAGGAAAGGTGGTGCTGGGTTTGACCCTGCTCTCCGTCTCTGGGAAGGGAGGACCTGGTGCCGTTTGCATTTCTCCCCAGGCTGAACCATTAAGTCTGATGACAGAAATGAACCTTTCCCCCTGGACTTGGGCCAAAAGGCTTTTTTTTCTTTCCCTTCCCCTCTTGTCTCTTTCATAACTGTCATTTTCCCGTATCTCTGGAACATATCACGTACTACTGTCATGTGCTGTAGGTGTGCTCCCCATTTTTTCTTCAGCTATGTCCTGCCTCCCATCTGTTTGATAGGAGCCTCTCCTTGTCTTGCTGATGCCTTTTTGCCACATATGACAGGGTGGACCAAAGCCATTGCTGCTGCCCCAAGGGAGAGCCTCTGCATTGAGGAGAGAGGGAAATCTGCTCTGGAAACACCACCTAATGAGCCTCCACGTCAACAGGCCCATAGCAATTCCTGTGGGATGATAGTGCCTGTGTTCCCATGTCTCACTGGAAAGTTCAGCCAGTTGTGCTTGTGTAAACCTCTGAAAGGTTTCTGAGGTTGAGCAGGTGTCAGTGAGGACACGGCCTGGGTTGCAGAAATCCTGTGACAGGCTGTGCTGGACAGAGAGGGAACTCTCCTTACTAACAACTCTTTTTGTGCTTCATACCATTGCCAGTGGAGGACAGTAGGCAGGAGGAATCCTGTTTGGTGGCACTTCCCAAGCCAGTAGTACCCATTTTGGGTTTTCCATTTTTATACTATTGGGTTCACATCAAATGCCAAGGTTGCTGAGGGCTGCCCATGGAGCAGCTCTGATACAGGACGTGCCATTGTACAACCCTGTGCAAGGGCATTGGTTCAGCCAGGGCCCAGGCAGAGGTGCAGCTGAAGTCCTGTGGTTTGAAGCAGCATGGTTCTCTTAGGCTTGAATTCCCACTAAAGCAGTTCTGAAAGGGCCCACCAGGATGTGTGGCAATAGGTTTATAGCCCGAGTCCATGCCCGGATCCAGGCCATTGCTAGAGAGGCTAAAGGAGATGTGATTCCTCCGTTCGTCATCCTCCTAACGTCAGTCATGATCCCAGCACATGTTTCAAGAAGCTTTCTGGGGCTTCTTGTCAAAGCCATGCTCCTGCTCTGAGAGCAAGAGCTGTGGACCAGAAAACAAGAGCTAAAGCTTTTTCCTGGGGCTGCCCCTGCGCAGCTGTGCCGTCTCCTGGGCTGCAGCTCAGCTGCTCTGGCTCCACAGGCAGCAGCTCTGCTTATCCCCGGCAGCGTGTGCCAGGAGGCGGGTTTCAGCTGTGAAACAGAGCATGGTCTATCCTGTCCTTCCTGGGTCAGGGTCCAGAGAGCATGCCCTTTCCCTGCATCTCACCAGCACAGGACATAACCTTTCCCCTGCACCTCACCGGCTTCTTCATCTTCTCTGTTCACATCAGGGCTGCTTTTTTTTCCTGAGCACAGCAAACAATCCCCTGCCTTTCTGTCCCATGCTGGCCTGGAGCAAAGCTTTCTGTGTGAGCCTCCCAGGCAGTGTGACTTGTTTCTAGCATGCTACAGGCAGGCCTCTATTCAGATGAATGTCCCTGTTAAATATGTATGAATCTGATTGACTTCGACTTCCTAGTTGTCCCGGATTTATTCCTTTTTATTCATTTGTGGATGCCTCCTGTTAAACAGGGGCTTGTAACCACGTCTCCGTGAGTTTTGACTCATTTGAGAGGCTGCCCTTAATCTGCCTGTCTTTAAGGCTTCCTCCCCTCCTCCTCCACTCCATCTCTTTCTGGCTTATGTTCCTCCCTCCTCTCTCTCTGCAGCTGCTGGACAGCTTTGTGACCACCAGTTCGGATGGCTGTTTGCCACTCTCCCATGATTGCTGCCATGTGCTGTTTTTCCCTTATGCCTGTTCTCCAGTCAAAGAGGAATTCTCCTCCACAGAGAGAGAGGCAGGCGCAGTTGTCTCTGGGCTGAAGTGGGAGCTCGTGCTTAGCTCTTACTCCATGAGAAGCCCGGCAATATTTTTTTTTATGGCAACCACGTAGACTTGGCAAGCAGCAGCAGCTTTCCCAGCCCAGCTGTCGGCCGCCTCTCTGCCGCAGGTTCCCAGCCGTGAGGCAAGCAAAACATGCTCACACCTCGGCTGTGGCCGCGTGGAGCCCGGTGGCTTCCCAACAGCATCCGATGCCACAAATGCTGCGGGAGGACGGTCGGGGCAGCAGCAGGAAATGCTTTGGGGTGGGCAAGATTTTGTCCTGCTGGCTCCTATCAGGAGATGGGATAAGTGGCAAGGGGCAGCCTTGCAGCTGCGGGGGCTTGTTGATGCCGCAACAAGTGGCGGAGCTGGAACAGGAAGCTGGTGCTTTATAAACAGACTTATTGTTGTGAGTGGGGCAAAAGTCCCAGGGACAGCCATGCCTGTGTGTGGGCAGGTTTAACTTGTATAACCTGCCTTTGCTGGGACTTTGGATGGGATTTTCAGTGGCACCAAAGGAACTTCAGTGCCTGAATCCTGCTGTGCTTTTGCTTTTTAAGCTTAATGGTGCTATTTCCCTTCCTCCTCAGCCCTCAGGGAATCCTCCCAGGCAGGCCATGCAAGCAGTGATGCAAAAAAAGGGCAGGTTTTGGCAGAGAGACCTCCAAGTGCACATGCTGGCACACAGGCTAAAGTGCCACCTGCTGAAGTGGTGTCAGAAACAACACCAAAGCTTGGATGATATCAAGGACTTGGAGATTTCGCATCCTGCCCCTGCTGCAGGGGCATCCTACCCGTGTGTTTTGGGGAAGCTGGTTAGCCAGCCAATGCCTTGGACATTGTGGACTTAGGAAAGAGAGCACCTCCTCCTATGTGCCTTCTTATGTTCCCTGAAGATTTTGTACTGGTGACAGTCCCCTCACAGGGATGTGCACAGGCCACCTGGATGGGCAGGTGACGTCAAATGTCCTTGTCCTGCCTAATCCAGGATGTCATGAACTGCAGAAGGAAGTGTTTTCCCCTCCTGTGTTTTCCTGGGAGCAGCAGTGGCACTAGCTCTGCCAGGAGGTTCACTGTGGCCTCCGAGCTGCTCCAGCCTTTGACCGGGGTGGTGATTTCCTGTTGACTCCCAGCCAGAGCCACCTCTGAAATGGTGGCATGGGTCAGGCTGAGATAGGTCCCAGGAGCCCAGGGAAAGTGAAGGCCCATTTGTCACCCAGCTGGTTGTGGGTCAGCCTCCTTGTCCAGTGTGGGTGGAGGTCAGCTCCTCCACTGTCCAGTGAAGGCTCCGCTGTGGGATCTGTCCACTGCGTGATGTTCTTACAGGGACAATGCCCTGTGAGACCCCCTCTTGTGCTTCCATGAGCTAGGAGAGGATTGTGCTGCTGAGGCAGGAGCCAATGAGAAAGTGGCTACTTCTCCTTGCCCTTTACTTTTTATGTATTTATTTTTTTACTTTGCTCTATTTATTTTCACTTTGTTATTTTTTTTTCTTTTTTACTTGGCTCAGCTCCATAATTTTTAATTCTCTCCACTGACTGTCCCTTTCACCCTGCTCTTTACATCTCACTGCCTGCTTGGTGGGAAGGTTATTCCTCAGGTGCTGGAGTTCATTCCTGCATGTAGAACACTGTGCAGCAGAGGAAGCTGTGGGAGGGCCATCCCGCTGCCCCAGCTGGGTGAGTGCCTGTGCCAGGCTGGTCTTACCATGTGTGACACAGGTGTCCCTCACTCCTGCTCCCGCACACTCACTGACCTTTTCCTTCCAGTTGTGTGATGGGGCCACAGGCCGCCTCTCACAAAGCCTGTCCCTCTTTAAAGATATGATAGAATCCTTTATCTCCCAATGCCAGGCAAGCCTGGGATGCTCTGAGGTGCAGATTACATTGCTGCTTTGCATACCAGGGGCTGGCAAAGCGAGTGAGGAACCTCTCTTCTCCCTTAGCACTCAGCAGGACAGCCTGGTCATCTCCCTGCCCTTGCTTTTATTTATGGGGGATCCAGCTTCTCTTTCCAACCTGTTAGCAAATCGCAGTGTGGCCCTTCCAGGTCCTGGTGACGGGGTGGCTGTGCAAAGTCCTTGAGGAAGGGGCAGCAGCAGAAGCCAGTGGGCAGGAGGGGCTGGCTGCAGCTCCACCAAGAGCTTCAGGGCTCTGCAGTAGTGATGGCCTGGGAGGATGTGTGGGTTCAGGCTGTGGTGCAAAAGCTGGCGGAGAAGCCAGGAGATGCACAAAAGAGTAGTTCATGGCCTGGCAAAGGAGTTAAGGAGAAACTTGAGCCCTGCCTAAACATTCAGGGTTCTTGTTCCTTCAGGTCTGCTCATCCATAGTGCAAATTGCAAATGTAAATATCCAGGTATTTATGTGCTCTGGCATAAATTCAAAACTACTTTCAGCACAATCATAGAAGAAAGAGCAAAATCATAGTCATCATTAGCACAGAATATCTGTGATGCTCCCATTCAATACCACAGTGCATTTTCCTGTGATATTTTACAGTAAGAATATAAATCCTGGCATCTTTCAATTTTATACTTGAAAGATGTTTACAACAATAAAAAATATGTGGGAATTCAGTATTGTCCATATCATTGGATTAAAAGCCTGTCTCTCAACTTATTTACTGCTCCACCTCTGGCTTTTACTGCACCTGTCTTCACAAGCATCGGAGCATTAGTGTTTCATCTGTCTTTTTGTGGCCAGATGAAGTCATCTTGGAGCATGGGTGCGGTGGTGAAAGACACTCGGTTAGAATTTACATCTCTTGGATGAAGAGAGAAGCTGAAGAAAGATTTCCCCTGTGAGCTGGCTTTTATCGTCAGTGCAAACATCTTAGTCAGCACCAGCTCAGACTTCTAAAATTGTGCAGCCGTGTGCTGTGAGGGATACAGCCTCTGCAGCTTCCTGCTTCCCTGGATCACCCAAGGATGAGGGCTCCAGGATCTGGTGCTCCTCTAGCAGGAATCGCTGAGCCCAGATCAGGTGAGTGGCAGGCTCTGAAACTTGGTGTGTGACCCTGCTCCTCTGGAATGTGGGAAAACACCCTCCCATTTGATTTTAACAAATCACCTCAAGCCAGATCCTGCAGCATGTTGAGCATCAGTGACTATTGGCTAGAGAATAGAATTACCTGGGACAAACCTAATGTTTTGTGGAATCATTCCCATGACAGACATGATACTGGAGTGGGATGTTGCATGTTAAAGTTCTTAAGTTTCCAGGAAGGAAGAATGTGCAGATACTCTGACTCACTAGAAGAAAAATTACTTCTAGTGACTCAAACACTTGGATGCTGTTGTTTCCTAACTAATCACTGTGCTCCACCATGGGTCCGGAATCCTCCTTTCAGGACCAGAGAAGGTTTGTGGCCTTGAGAATTCCTGCTGTGGTGCAGCTCTCTGTGGACAGATTAACCTCTTGCTGCCTGTCAGTATGGTCTGCAGACCTAATTAATTTCTGGGCTGTTACCACAAATGACCTGGTATGCTCTGAAAGCCTGATGATGGTAGTGTTGCCTAAAAGAGGGACTTAGCAGGGGAAACTTTGTTGGGGTGACCATGTGACTTGAGGAATCCCCAGAAAGGTATTCTGCAGGTTTGGCAGCAATGTCACAGTCAAGGGGGTGCAGACTCAATCTCTTCTGCGAGGAGATGGATCCAGTGGTGTGTTAGAGCTGGGAAACCCCAGGGAACCCTGCAACCCTGCCCTTCTTTTGCAAGAGAACAGTAAGAGATGCCTCCCTTTGCCTTGACGTGCCTGGTCAGCCGAGAAACTGTTCCCATTGGGCAAAAGGTGAAATTTATGTCTTTCATAACTTCATGTTTGGATTTTGTGTCCTGTGCTTACTTTGCACAACGTGGTACAGAATGTGAGTATTATGCATTGAGATAGCTCATCTCCTCTGCCCTAAGCCCAAAGTGCATGTTGCTGTCACCACAGGAAAATAGCATGACCACGGATGGAAGCAAAGAATGTTTCTTTTCAAAGTTTGTGCTAATTTTGCACTTAATTGGTACGTTACAAACCTAGCAAATCATAAATAAGACCTGAGTTTTCCTTTTTCTAAAACTAGGTCTTAAAATGTAACTTGTCTTAGATTTGAGTCTAAAAAGCAAGCTTTTGAAAGAGATGAAACATGCCCTCATGTGGCAATATTTTTTCCTTATAATACCTGTTTGTTTTGGTTTTAATCCCCAAATAATCTATTACAATGAGCTGTGCCATGACATCAGAACTGGCATACAGAGTGGGTGTTGTGATACAAAGCTGGCGTACACACAAAATGTTCAGAAATAGTTATATGGGCTCTAACTCTCTTGTTACTTGAGTCCCTGCATGACTGCTTTTATTCTAAAATAAGACTAACTCCACACAGGAGTTCACAAATAAATAAAGGTGTGAATTAAAACTTGTCCTATACTCTGCTCTGTGGGAAGGTTGCTTTTCACAACTGAGAGCAAAGTTTAAAATTGTTTCAAAGTGGACAACTTGGTTTGAAACCAGAATAATTGATTTTGAAGTCAATTTTAAGCTAAACCAAAATAAACTGAAAATTAAATACACATTGACAGAGCTGGCCTGAATAACTCACTTTAAAAATCTTGTTATTTGTTGAGCTGATAGAACTTCCTCATGTCTACACAAGGCTTGCAACTGTGTAGATAAACTTTTGGAAACCTGGCTCTGCTGTGAATTTTACGTTTTTGACACATAAAGCTCGGATTATAAAACCCCAGCTGACATTTCCCAGCTTGATAAATAGGGAAGTTCTACTCTTTCCTGACACAGCATTGTCTGCTTTTACTGTAGATCAATTTCCTGTTTTTTCTTCCCTGAACTTAAAAACAGTAAATGTAATTCATAGAAATTACTGTGTCCCAACAGCTTATTGGGACTTTTTATAGCATTCTTTTTCTGTGAGTTCAGATGGATTGGTGTGTTTCATCCAAAGCACCATAGACAGTAAAAAGAAAATGCATGGTGATCATGGGAAATCTAATTGGGAAGCATGTGATGGATGCCATCAAGTTTTAAACTTCAAGGAAGCATTTGAAATCCCAGGGTTTCCAATCTGCAGCCTGGTCACTGTTTCCATCAGTTAACCCTTCACCAGATTCCTGGGAAGATGTCACTTGGCAATCACGTGTGCCACAGGTTCCCCGAGGTTCATGCTCTTCCTTGCAGAGCCTTACAGAGCTTGCAGGGTGGTCAGGTTGGCTGAAGTGCAGTAGCAGTTGCTTTCTCCTCGTCTTCCTCTCCAGGCTACATTCCCTGCTATTACAGGCAGCTCCCTCCTGTTCTAAAGGTAGTTTCCATGGGGTCTGGAAATAAGAGAAGTGGAGAAGTAGGACCCCCTGGATCCACCAGGCAAGCCTCGACTCTCCTGGGAGCCCTGAATGTATGTGAAAGCTGTGGGTGGTCTGAATTTTGGGTGCTTGAGCGGGAGGCTTTGGGTATCAGTGTGGGTATCCAAGTTGCTTTGAGAAGACTTCAGGCTGAATGAGAAGTGAATTCCCTAAATCTCTCCCCTAGGGTCTCATTGACTTTCAGCAAAATCCTCCCTCAGAGGCAACTTGGCAATCTTCATTCATGGAGTTCTCAGCGATGCTCTGCTATCAAGTTCCCTTTGAAAAGGTTTTTGTGCTGTAATCTGCTGGCTGGTTACTTAACTGGTGCAGCTTACAGACCTCCGCTGGTTGTTGCACGTCTTGTAATTTTTAAGGGTTTGTTTCAGCTCCTTTGTGAAGCATAAGGAAATGGATGATTAGCGAAATTCTTCCCAGTATTTTAGAAGCATTAGTAAATGTTGAATAAAGGGCAATCACACTGTTGTTGTCATGGGAACTGTGAAAGTAAAACTGCTAGATTAGGTGCAATCCTGATCTTTAAGTCACAATTCTTACACAATGTTTTTTGCACTCTGGTGTCAAAACTTGTATGTGAGAATATGTGCTTGTAATGAACCAAGTAATTCAGCACTGCAGGAATCCCACCAACTTCATCTCCAAGCTGCTGATGAACACGAGTCTGAACACGTCCAACTGATGTGTTTCTCTGCAGAAATTATCTATGTGCAGTCAATGACAGTAGTGTCCTTCAGATGCTGGGCTTGATGCAGCAAGCATACGTGACACTTCTGCCTTGCTTGCTCTTCTTGCTGTGCCCTGGACTGGTCATAGCTGTGCTCTGCTCTCTGTAATCTACTCAGAGACACCCTGTGCCTGGAAAAAGGCACCCTGTGCCTGGAAGAAGCCAAGCTGGGCAGCTGTGTTGGAGAACTCGTGTCAGCCTCCAGTAGCTAGTCGATCCCTGTGCCTTGCTGCTCTTTTGCATGGCTGCAGTACCTAAGCCAGGGCATTTCCAGCAGGCAGTGGTGTACCTGAGTGGCGCTGAACAGCAGCTGCTTGGAGGGCCAGAGTGGTGTGGCTGGAGCAGAGGTGCTTGCTGACGTAGCTGACTAGATGAACTGGTTGACTGGTTAAATATTGGTGGCAAAAGAACTTGCAAAGCCGCTTTGCAGAAGTGGGTGGGTCTCAGCCACATCCTCACTGGCTTTGGTATTTGTCCTCAAGTCTGATTTCCATTTTCTGTACACCCTTTGCTTTCTGCTCTCCTTCATTTTTGGCAGTAGGTTGTGGCAGCCTGTCAGAAGTGAATGGAGACCTTAGTTGGATGAACAAAGCCTATCCATTCTCTCTCCAGCCTGAAAACGCCACAGAAGGCATGGGGGACCCAGTCACCATCCTGTTGCTCATCTTTCAGACTGCAGGAGATGAGTGGCAATGACACCCCAGGATACACCACCCTGGAGGCATTGCCATGAGAGTCATGGCAGCATCTCAGCAGGTGATTTTCAGGTGAAGAGCACTGAATGCCATGGATGCGAATGCTCTTTCTAAACCCCCTTTTCCCAGGCCCTTCAGCAATTTTTAATGCTTTCTGTTCTGGTACATCTGAAACAGGTATTACGAGGTCCATGGCTCCTGCTGCTCCCTCCTGCAAGGCTGAGGTGCAGGGTGGGTAGTCCCCTCCTCCATGAGGGGCTTCACCCACGTGTGCTTCCTGCTTTGTGGGGCTCCAGGCTGTTTGCAGAGATGGCACATTGACCATTTTTGCTTCTTGCCATACACCAGTGACCCCTGGCTGCTTTCCCACTGATGTGGCTCACTGTGCCAGTGGGATGTCGAGGTGGCAGGGGGACAGCAGCTGCTGGGGATGTGGGGGGCAATAGCTGGCTGCTGCCTCAGCCCTGCTGCCTGGGGGGATGCTGGCTGGTGAGATGGGGTAGGTGGGAGGGGAGACGTGCCTCCAAGAAGGAGTTGGGCCATCACGCTCACCTTCCTCCGAGCCTGTCTGCCCCTGCTTGTCAAAGGCGATGTCTGCATGGCTGCCCAAGGCTCTGACGCACATAGACAGATGCCAGGGAAGTTTAATCCAGCTGGCCTGAGTACTGTTAGGCAGGGAATTGCCACCGCAACCTTTAATCACCTGAGCAAGTGCCAGGTGAGCCTGAAAAGCTGAGCCTGAAAAGCTGAGGCTGAAAATGATGGCATTGCCGAGAAAGGCAGAAGTTTTGTCCAGCATTGATCCTGGCTGGCAGCTCCCTTGGGAGGAATGGGCTGTGCTGCAGGTGGTCCTTCAGTCTGCTCAGGGAACTTCTGAGGTGGCCTCATGGGGCTGGTCTTGGAGGGGCTCCGTCCCTGGCTTGCAAGAAGAGGAGCACTTGTCTGGACCAGGGGAAATCCTGAGGGCCCTGAAACGTGGTCAGGGCTGCTTCTCCTCCAGAAGGTCCCGCAACAGCAGGAATATTGTACAAGGAGGTGACTTAGGCAGTACTGTGAGTTTTCACAGAACACGGCACACCCTCAGCTGAAAATTTGCATAAATACCTTTCCAAGAAATGAGTTCTATTTTCCAAATAGAACCAAAATCACATGAGAAGCAGGGAGGGGCATTTACAGAAAAGGCAGGTTTGCTACATTTGGATCTCATGCAAGAAATGGGATTATTACTGTCCACAAAAGTTAGAGTGTGAATTTGTAAGGGTCTGGTTGAGGAAGTTCCTTAGCACAGATGGAATGACTGTGATGCTTTTGACCTGACGAAGCCAGTTAATGCCAAGAAGCAGCTTTTGTGTCCATGGCAGGGAGAAGACACCATTAGTCCCCATGACACCTCCTCAGGACACCTCCATGTGATCCCAGTGGACCAGAGAGATCTCCTCATTGTATAAAGATGAGTGCTGTTGAAGACTGCGACCCCAAAACTCAAAAAGAGCCACCCTCTTTTTGAGAAGGAGAGAGGAGGCAGGGGAGAAGTGAGTTTATTTAGAGTTATCCACTTAAGGTCTTCTTCCCTAGTTGCTCTCAGAGCATTTTCCAGAGGACACTGCTATTCTTACCCTGGCTTGTCCCATGGGGAAAATGAGGCACACAGCAGTAAGGTGGCTGAGCTGTGGTCAGCACAAAGCCTGGAAAAGGACCTCATTCTCTGGGATTTCAGCTAGGTGGTTGCTATCAGTTAAGTTATAAGTGATATAAAAATATCTGTTCTGCTCTCTTTATTTAGAAATCACCATTTCCAGTGGGAAGCAGGTAGAGGGAGAATCAGTAAGCCCTGCTGCTTCCACTGCTTTTCTTTACTAGTCTGCCTGTCAATTCCCTTTCACCATTTTACATGTGGTCACTTGATACCAGCAGCTGTTTTGGGACATCTCTATCTGTCACACCCTTCTTTTTATTTCAGTGTCCAAAAGTTTGAATGCACCACAAAAAACAAAACAAAAAAACCCCACATTAACAAAATGTGAGTTTCCTCCCAGGTTCAGTTCTAAACATGTCACTTTAATAATGTCTAAACTATACAGCACTTGATGAGCAAAACATTGCTATCTTCTAGCCACATTTGTTTTCCCTGTCTCCCAGAGCATTATAGTCACCCGGGGAGAACTGCGTGTTCTACTTCACTGCTGTAAAGCTATTATGGGTATGAAAAGTTCCCATTAATCTGCTCCACACATGGATGTTTCTGGATAAAGTTCAGTAGCCAGATCTCTCTTTCTTTGTGTGCATCAAACGAAGCAGAAAAACGCCTCCAATTTAAAGACACCAAATGAATAACCAAATAGATGAGATTAATTTTTGTTTAATCCACGTGGGCAGCGAAGCCAATGGCCAATGTTTGTGTGTGGACTTCTCCCAGGAGTTCATTACCAGCCGAGACTGTAATAAGTTAATGCAGAGATTCCATGGAAATAGGGGGTTAATTATATGCAGAGGATGTTGGCCAATGTACAGCTTTGAACAACAAAAATAGCCCAAGTCTTCTGTTTTGGATGTGGAATCAATTAACGAGGTCTGTGACATGTACCAGGATTTGTTAAGATAGTTGTAGTATAAGGATACTTATTTTCTTCTTCTTTTTTTTTTTAAAATATAAAAAGCTAAAGAAAATAAGTGGGTAATGGAAGGCAAGGGACAGAAAGACATGAGACTGGTAATAAAACACTGGACTTTGGCCTGGGGCCAAGGCAGGCTTTTCAATGAGTGAAGTTTGGACGGCAGCACAGTTTGAACCAGTTTTCACTAACTCTCTAAAAGGTTACACCGTAATAGACGGAGAGAAGAGGTTGATTTTAGTTTACCAACTCTCTTCTCTCTGCTGGCAGGAGTGTTGTGCTGCTAAGATGCCGTAGTCATTAGACTGATGGATATCAGCATATGGCGTGGCCTGCTGCAGATTCAACTCCAAAGCTGAATAAGAAATTCTTCTCTATGCTGGTTGGCACAAACCTAATTTTTTTCCCCCTTTCCACATCTGGTTTTAATATAAAATGTGTCTTTCTGCACTTTTTTTTTCCCCTTGCCACATCTTTAGTATGGCTTCTTTAAAAAAAAAATAGAGTGTCACTCCCCTTCCCCTATATTCCTAAGTTTTAGAATTAATTGTATGTATGTGTGGTAGTTCAGTAGTGCAGCTTGGGAGATGAATAGAGCAGAGGCTACACCTCTGTAAAGGGATGATGTTTCACTAAAAAAAAGCAGAGGAAGACCAGATTACTTTTACTTCTGTTCAGAAGCTGTGAAACCCACTTTTGGCTGTTACAAATTTTCAAGCAGCCACTTAAATAGGTAGAATACAAATTTAAAAGAAAAAGATCTGACCCATTTTCACCCTATTTCCCTTTAGCACAAGCTCTGGGCATGTTCCAGGCATTTCTAAAGTCCCTCACTGTTTTTTTTTCTCACCCCCTTCTTCCAGCTTGGTCCCTAAAACCATTAATTTGTTCCTAGAAATTATCTACTTCTTTGTTGTGTTTTGGGTTTTGTGTTTTTTTTTTTTTCTGTTTGTTTTGCACACAGAAATCCTCAGACCAAAGCAAACAGTGCCACAGAAAAATGCTGTAAGACAACCCAGTTTTGAGGGAAGTGCCTCTGATAACTTCTCAGCTTGAGAGAAGCAGTGGCAGCTGGGGCCACTGAGTTTCCATAGAAATCACAGAGGGTAAGGTTTGTTTAACTAATTAGTGGTAATCCTGAATAACTCTGTGGGCTTAATTTATGGGATTTCCATCAGGTTCTATGTTCAGCTCCTCACGGAGTGCCTGGTTCCCCGGGTTTTGTCACACAGGGACTCCTGGAGACTGTGATGGTCTGGAGATCTGAGGGGCCACCTAGGGCACAGGGACATGGCTTGAGATCAAGTGCCCTCTGGTCCTCTGCATCTAGTAGTGGGCAAGCGTCATCCCTGGCTGTTGTCCCAAAGGTACTCTTGGGGATCCAGAATGCAGACTAGGACATGGGCAGGATGGAGACCCTTATCCATGCAGTCTGAGGAGGCAGACTGTATGTGGGACCTTGGTGTGCCACACCAGGGAAATGGACTCTGTCAGCAGGGGCGATGCGGGGACCACCCTGACCTTTCACCTGCCTGCCTGGGTGCTTAGAGTTAAAGTGTTACCAGGAAAGGTGGCTG
Source organism: Vireo altiloquus (assembly GCA_013396875.1). NCBI lineage: Eukaryota > Metazoa > Chordata > Aves > Passeriformes > Vireonidae > Vireo > Vireo altiloquus. The sequence continues at coordinate 611,283 of VZRF01003382.1, read as the reverse complement.
CAGCCTCCATACCGCAGATCTGGTGTGACCATCGCCTCCCAGGGGCACCTGGGGACAAGGTCAGAGCAGTGGGAAGGGGAAGTTGTTTCTGTGGCAGCTCATCAGACAGGAAAGCAGAGGCAGGGGAGGCCAGGCAGGAGGAGGATGTGGTAGCAGGGCTGAGGTGACCAGCCTTGGGCCATCAGGGCGATGAGGAGACACAAAAGCTGTGGGGCTTGTTAGTCAGGGCCCCGCTTGCCAAAGGAGCCCACAGTAAGGGGTGGGTTTCTTAGCCAGTGCCTGGGAATGGGCAGTGCCTTTATTTTGCCAGGGGCAAAATGCCAGGGGCAGCTTCAGGCACTGTTACAGGTGCACTAAGACTGAATGCCAGCATTCAGCTCCCCCATGGTCCCCAGAAACTGCCAGGTGTTAGAGCAGGAGCAGGCTACATCTGCTCTCTGGCCAGCCAGAATTCTAAATGAAAAAGGTATTTCCCAAGTACCAGAGCACCACTCCCTCATTTATATCCTGGAACTGGTCCAATTAGGGTCATGACCAAGCGAAATGGGAACATCCAGCCCCATGCATACTGTCAGAAAACACCTTTCTTTTGTTTTCTGAGCTATTTAGGGAGTGCCATAGGAGAGGGGGTCTCTACTGTCTCTGGATCTATTTTGTTTTGAGTTCTTCCTTGTTTGGGAGTGCTTTAGGATGGGGTGACCTGCTGCTGACACAGTTGAGCAGTGCCATGTCCCATGCCTTTAACTCAGCTGAAACTCTTCACAGAGCAAGAATAGGTGATGGCTGCCTAATTCCTCAGTAACCAAGCTGAGCAAGGAAGTATAATTATGATAGTTATCACTGGAGGATGTTTCAAAGGGAAAGCATGCTAGATACTTCGACTAAGCACTTTATTTTTTTTCTCTCAAATTACTTCCAGCCCAGCAGCTAGCTCTATGTACATAATAGTTCTGTTGGCTTCAATGAGGTCCTTCAGCTAAGGTCAGCTAAATACCTGCCCCATGAGAGCAGGCTACAGACCAGATGCAAGATGCCATGGTGTCACCTCATCCACTCCTTTCCCATTCTTCTGCAGACCCCCACCCCCCTAGCTAATTATCAGCATTTGGCCTTGCATAGTTTTAAATGAATCAAGCTCCATCTGAATTTACTCTTAAACCACTTGTTAATTTCCCTTTTAAAATCCAGATTTTTGTTCACACTCAAATAAGAATACATACCAATATTTTATCTTTTCTGCAGTGTATCCCCAGGCAGAAATTATATCGTAATAATAAACTGGCTGGCTTGTTTTAACAGTTCCTGGCTTTTGGCTTTATGCAACACTGCAGGTGTGATTCTAGTAGCAATACTGTAGGTGTGAATTATTATGTTAGTGTAATAGGCTGTACTTTATTGTGCTTTATTGCTTAATTGGCTTCTTCCATAAGGATTCTGCAGTTGCTACTGGGAACTAATGCCAAGCTTTTTCATTAGAAGAGTGGTACTGTTTTTTTGGTGTTTACTAAGGTCAGTAATTTCTTTGGGAAATGAAGGAAAGATGTCACTAAATGAATTAAGAAAGTGCTTACTAAGTCCTTAATAAAAAGCAGAGCAGGCTAAAAGATGCTCCTTGTTATGCGTAGATACTTGTAACCCCGAAGAGCCCTTTGGGAAAACAGCTGGCTGAGCTTTCTGGCAAAGGAAGCCCTCTCCCATGTTCAGGGGATTCCCAGGTGGTGGGCAATATCTCTGCGTGGTTACATGCTCTGTGACCTCCTCTCTCCTCTCTATCCTTCCCACCACTTTACTCTTTTCAGAAGATGGAAGATCAAAGATTTGTCTTCACAGCAACACACAGGCTGATCCCCTTGCCAGTGTACCCCCACAGGAGTGCACCCTGGGCAGGGGGCTGCCTCGCCCCGCCACATGGATTGCCTGAAACAGCAGGGATGTGGGCAGCCCTCCAGAGCATGTGCAGATCCTGCCAGTCTGACTGGGAATCAAGGGGGCAGGGAGGAGTCCCAGGGGTACCCAGGTGCCCCACGGATGCCTCTGCCCCTTGAAACCTGAGACACCTTCAATATGTGCAGCCACACCCTGGTGTGGGGACCAAGGGTGTTTTTCAATGGTTTGAAATAATGAAAGCTGCTACTCCTGTGAGTCACTTAAATTCCCACCATGTACTCTTGCTAAATTATTTCACCTCTGCTCCCCTGTGCTCCCCAGCCCTGTGCCTACTCATGCTGCTTAAGTTCATTTTTGGTCTCACACCTTCATTTAAGTCTTTTTTTGTTTGTCTGGAACTGCAAGTTTAGCAGAAGAAACTGTATTTAACTTCAGCTGGGTGAAATATTTATGCCTGGGATCTTGTTTGCAGGAGTAGTGGGGTAAGTGATTTCCCAAGTGGGATCTTCATTATGCAGAGTAGGAAACTTTTGATTTTCCCTTCTTCTTGTAATGGTGTTTTCCAAAACTGTTGGAAATGCAAAACAGGGCTCTGAGGTAGCTAGAAAATATGGATGCAGATCTAGATTCTGAAGTCACAGGGTTTTGCCTGGTTCCCCCAAAACACTGAGGCCATATCTGTGGTGGATGCTACCTTGCCTAACCAGGCACGAAACTGAAAATATGCAGAGCTGAAACCCCAGTATATGGACCATTAATGGTTGGGTTAATAGGTGTTAACCATGCACAGATTGTCCTTTTCTGTGGCTGAGGCCCCATAAGTGTAGTGCTCATTTCTTCCTTTTTCCAGGCCTCACCAGGTCCGATCCAAAGGAGATGAGTGTGTTTGAGCTGTGTTTGCCCTGTCTGGCCAGGAACAGAGGACTCCTCTCTGCCACAAAGGTCTCAGTGTGGTTTGTGCTGAAGTGGGATCCCACATCTGGGATCTACCCAAGAGCTACATCATACTCTCTTAGAGATAGGAAAGATTCATAAAGAGAAGACTTAGAATCAGGAATCTGCTGTGCATTGCAACATTTATCGTTGTGATTCACATATCTCCAGTGTTACTGCAAATCCAGGCAAAGTGTGAAATGATTCTCTCTCTTATCTTTGAGGAAATGCAACGTGCTCTAACCACGCTGACTCTGAAAGCCAGCTCTGCCCTGTTTTGGGCCACAGAAATTGTCAGGATTTTTGAAAAAGCCCAACAAACCTCAACACCACAACCTAGCCAATTAATTTTGAAGTACTTTAGGAACCATTCAGGGTTTTTTCTTTTCACCTCATGTAGCTCCATAGAAACCCTTGGAGTTCTGCAGGTAAATATTGAGTTACGAAGGAGCTGGAGGCACTAAGAGAGCTGGTACATGATTAATAGCTGTCAAATTACAGGGCACACTTTAAAATCCCTTAAATCTCTCTCCTTCCCTACTTCATCCTGGCAACTAGGACATGAGCCTTTAGCTAGGCTGTCTTTCCCTGAGGCAGTCCCTTCAGATGAAGCAGGAGATGATCTGAAGCCACAGGCAAGGGTTTCAGAGACTTTATGACAAAATTGTGACATGGAAAAAAAAAAGAGAGACTGAGTGACCTGCAGCACAGAGGATCACAGGAGGGGGTATAGCTGGCATGTGTATGCCAGTGCCAGAGTCCTCAGACTTTCATCATGGGAACCACAAGTTGACTGCCAGATAAACCACCTCCTTTTGTATTCACAGTTGCAAAATGTCTCTGCAGCAGCTCTAGCAATTGCTCAGAGAAAAGAAATAGAAGAACTTTTCTTGCATCCTTGGCATAGCAGGTGCTTTTAAAATATAGAAAAAAGAGATTAATTCTCCATTTTATTTTGGCCTTTTGCTATATCCCTGCTCTGTGTCTGAAATGTTTTCTTTGCCAAAGAGACAAGCAGAGGCAGTCAACTCTTTACAGACAGTGCTTTTAGGTTTATCAATGTTAAGGTTGTTTTCTTTTATATGTTTCAGTACTGTTTTTTGGTTTAGATAGCATGGAGTAACTATATTTACTTTGCTGCCCTGCTGTCTTTAGCAGAAAAACTTAAGATTTTTTTCTCACTCCTGTTTGCCATGGAGGCCTCAGTCTCAGAGAAAATTGTAGAAGAAACTCAGTTAATCGAAGGTTACATAAAATGAATGAAGTTCGTTTGGTGCCCTGAAGGTTATTAGACTCAAGGTCTGAGTGGCAGCCAAGGGGAGTGAGTTCCAGGGCAGGAGCATTCATCTGAGAAATCCCAGTTGCTGGACATGGAGGGGTCGAACCTGGGAGCTGCAGGTGCCTCCCATCCCAGCTGCCATGGCTGGATGTGGGGTGGGACTCCTGTCCCTTCCCACACTCCTGGTCCAGAGAGCTCTGCAAATGGAAGGGAGGGCACGTCCTACCCCATGGGAGGGCAATAGGGATGTGCCAATAGTTCCAGATGCGTGGCTGCTTCCTTTAGTAGCAGTGGAGTGAGCAGGGAGCTCTAAAATCACAAAGACAGGCAATTGCTGGGAGTTAGGGCAGATGACAGTCCATGGACAATGAGTGTGGAAGTGGCACAGAGTCAAGGGTTGCAGCAGGCAATGCAAAGTGACCAGTGGTCAGTGATGTGTCCTCTGAGCTTCTGTCCATCAACACATATCTTTGTCTCCCTATCAGAGTGATGCTCTGGACTGGCGCCTGGTTTGTCTTCCACTTCAGTCCAACTTAGAGGTGGAGTTGAAATCACAGGGTATGGATGCAAGATGGAAACAGAGATGCAAGGTGTTGTGATGTCCTTTCAACTTCCAAGTGTCTTCCAAGTGCCTCTTTCCATGATACAGAAAAACTTTGACTAAATAAAGTCATTAAGTGAAAACTGTAAGAGGAAAGATAAGGATGTATCTGGGTACACCTGCACTGTTATTTGTGAATGTTAAGCAGCATGTTCAGCCTTCCCAGTAGATCAGTTTGTGTATCTGTGCAGCAGTCTTGATATTTTATTCTTCGTTTGTGCCATAATTGCAGGAGTCCTTTATGCCAATGTAGACACTGATCTCACTGCATGTCAGAATTACAAAATATATGACAGAGCTGGAATAACAAGAATGTGTGCTTTCTGAAAAAGTTGAAGGTTTCTGAAGGAGGAGTTTTCCCAAAGGGAGCTAAGTTTACAGGTCTAACTCATTCAGGCCTTTTTCCTTCTGAAGTTGACACATACATGCACAAACACACAGGCTCCAGTATCTATTTCATGGACACATTCTTCCCATCTCAGTGTGTAAAGGTCTTGAAAGCAATAGCTACTGGCAGTACCCCAATTCAACATATCTAATAGGTCCTTCCCAGTTTCAAAATCACTAAGGACACGCATGGTGAAATGAAAGCAGGGCTTAAACTACCTTGCTGTGAGAAGCAATGAAACTAGCTGCCTGTCCTCGTGGGCTTGATTTGTGGGTTCTTTGTTTTTGTAGTTTTGGTTTGCTGACTGCATCTCAAGAACTGTGTTGCTAGAGCAACTTTGTTAATCTAATTCCTGCAAGTAACTCCAACTGTTGAATGCAGGACTTTTCAAAATCTAATAATACACTGCAGTGGGTTTTCATTGTTTCCCAAATTTTATGGATTAATAGGCTCCAGGTGGAAAGAAAAAAAGAGTAAATTTGATTATTTGTAAACTACCTCTGACTTAGTGGATCTGCTCAGATTTAGGAGGGCATGGCCTGCCTACATACTTAGAGAAGATATTTTGGATCAGAATCAAATGGCCTAACTCTACTGACTTCAACACAGCATTTCCAATTTACATCACGTCAGTGTTAGAACCTGATGTTACATGTGCAGACATGTAACCAGAGAAGGGATGCTGTCTCTCCTCAGCTCCACATTTGACCTTCTCTGTGTTTGCATGTGATTGAGTGTACGGAGATATGGAAGCACATGTATGATCACAAAATATCTATGCTTTGCCGTGTTTTCCTCTCTGCTCAGGTGGGAAATCTTAGCTCCAGTAACTATCAGAGAAAGCTTTTTGGTGCAAACAACCACTGGAGGAAGCAAACGCCCCCAAAGTGGTCCTTGTGATTTGTACCCAGTCAGGACACCCTGAATCTCCAGGCTAACAAGAGCAGAGTTCCTTACCGACTGACATGCATTTCCTAGGCCTAAATTTCTGTCAGTTTTTTTGGGCTTTGTTGGTATTTTTGTTTTTTACATTGCTGTCCCTCCTAGCAATTGTCACGCTGCTGTTCATACTTCCCAGCCCAGAGGAGCTCTGTCCAGGCTTTATCTTAGTGGCTTGTATTCCTGTGGTCACCACAACAGTTCAGGCTTATTCTTTTGAAAAAAATTAATTATTGTTAGGTTATCTGGGAGTTGGACTTAGAGACCCTATTTCACTAATAAGCATGATTTTGAAAAGCTTGTGTTTAAAAAGAATTGTTATCTACTGCTTACTGGCAGGTTTTGAATCTTACATCCCTGTTGAGATTGATTTCCTGTACATGCCTAATTACTGATGACACAGTTAGATATAAGCTAAAGAGATATCTTGCAACTGGAAAAAAAAAGGAAAATAAAAAGCTTTAAGCCAAGTTCCCTTTGACTTAAACAGAAGGAGGCTTAATTTTATTTCATTTAGTAAAGTCACCATGGAAGGATCCTCCTCCAAGAACTTGCAGCAATATGAGGAGTGTGTACAAAACATGTCCAGACATCAAACAGGGCAACTCCCAAAATGTCTCTGCATTTGTAAACATGCATTGCATCTGCTCATCTTGGCTGTAAGCATGAAACATAAAACTTGGGATATCTGTCTTATTAATTTGAATGGATGCTAATTCAGGCTGTGGCTTGAGGAGATGAAGGATGCAGCTGCAGCTGGCTTGAAAATGTTCTTTGAGAAAAAGAAGACACCCTGAAAAAGGAAATATGTTTTTATTAAAGAAAAAAAAAAGGATCAGTTGCCTGATCTGACTTGTAGTGGACCCCTAGTTAGGCCATTTGGAGCAACTGCCTAAGCACTGCTGTCACTGGTAACCTTTTCCTGGGATCAAACAACAATTTTCTATCCAAAGGACGTTAACTGATGATGAGAACATGGAGAGAGGGAGAAAAGCTTCTGTGGCATTGAGATATGTGTCTTTTATTCCACAGTATATGTGAAAATGGCTAGGGAGCATTTATTGGGATGTCTATTGAAGATTTATAACCACCACAACCATGGACTGCGCTGCTTCAGCACGTGCACTTTTCCAAATACCTAGCAGAAAGTCTTGCAGTGAGAATGGGTAGGTAGTAGTTTTTAGGGATGTAGAGTGGCACAGCTTATACCTAAGTTAGAAATATTTATGTAAGTATAAATAAACAAATAGATAGATAAATTTCCATAATAAAATATGTTATAGAAATGTATTTTACTTAGTCAATAAAGAGAAGTTTTATACCAACACAGGTGCCTGCACAACAGGGATAGTACTCTTAGAGACTATGTAAACTAAACCAATATATATTTGATGCATACTCATGTATGCATAACTATATTTGATACGTAATTATAACATGGAGAGCGTATGGAGATCAGGTCTGAGATGTGGTGTAAAGTGAATGGCCCAAGGTGACCTTCATTCATGGCCAGGCACTAAATGAGGCTCTTGGTTTAAATGTTAATGTAATATTGTAGTCACTACACTCCTGGTTGCTATACCTTTTGGACACAATTGCTGGAAGAATTTTTTTCCCATAGTTGTGTATCACTGTCCCTCCTTTGCAAGTTACATCTCTAAGATTTTACTGGCGGAGCTGCTGATCTGACTTGTCTCATGCAGTTCTGTCAAAATACCTACGTGTACATCTGACTGTGAAGAAGGTGTCTGTCCATAGCCTGGGGCTTTTGACTTGAGACAAAACATGTCGAGCACAAGAAGAACGAGCTGATCAAGACTGATCTGGACTTTCAAGAGTTTGGGGATCTGAAATGAAAAGAAAAGGGTCTTAGAGTTCTACAAACTATTTGAACCCATAAATACAAGCGCAGTTATTATGCCATCATTGGACTACTTTCACACACTGGTTAGTGTAAGTATAGTCTCTCTCCCCTCATGTCAATATCTAGTCAGATGCGCCAGCAAGGCTCTTTTCCATGCGAAACGGTCTTCTTTGTGGAAAAAATTTACACAATTTTTGATACAGAGGCAGCAAATCTGTCACTAGTTGAACATGGAAAGCACAGTTTTGGGAGTACTGCAACCTCCTGGAAAATGCCGGCCTTCACAATGTGGATATTAAATACCGTGTAGTGAGAACTCTGTGTGGATTTTGGTGGGGCAGAAAGGGGAAAGTAAGGCACGTCCTAACACAGAAAGTGAGGCCTGCTTCATAAGGGTACAAAAATGCCTTGACCTTTTGCCTTTGGCAAAACCTCACTTTATATGTGTTCTGTGGCTTGTGTCACTTGGCCACATCTCAAGCTCACCTCTAGCGTGGCTACATTTTGGCAATGTGGTGTGTGCAAGTGTCGTGGATTATTATTTATGTGACAGCAGTACCCAGAGGCTTAAACCAGGGCTGTAGCCCATCATGTTAGGCACAGAACAAATACACTGGCAGTCTCACTCTGAACATCTCCTGGTCTAGAAAAACCAGCAAAAGAGGATGAAAGGAAGGAGAAGCAGCAGAAAAAAAAATCACCCAGGGTTGCACAGCATGCAAACAAGGCAGCAGAGGTTCCTGCTAATGGGTGGTGGCTCTTTTCTTGCTTCCCAGCAGCCAGTGTTGTGTCATAATGCTGCAGAAGGTAACTTTTGGGTCATGTCTAGGTGTAGGGCTTTTGCACGGCAGCTCTGATGGCTTTTCATGTTGTGACAACCTGAGAGCATTTCTCATCGCGTATGACTGCTGTGTTCTGCTGCCAGAGTGACTGTCCTAATGCCTGAGTGACAAACAGAGTACATGTGCCCATGTAGAGGTTTTTCTAGGGCAAAGTTCAGCCTTCGAGTTTCAAACTGCTTGTATGCAGCAGATCATTGCTACTGCTGGAGCTGGGCCTCGAGTACCCAGACCCCTGAGGCCACAGCCTCCATCTTATGCTTTGGGCTGAAAGGAGCTGTGCAAAAGATACACCACATTGTTAACAGAGCTGATTTCCCAAGGCAGCTGTGTGCAAGAGGTTATTTTTGTTCTTTGATTTTTCCCTAATTCACAGAAATGTCTGATGTTCTCCAGAGTACAATAGACTTTGTCCACATTGCTAATGATTATTTCTATTTGTCTTGTTAATAGGACTGAGGGAGCAGTGACTGGTCACCCCTCTGCAATGTTACTCATGATCTCTCCTGAACCTTTTGAGTGACTAGGCTGGTAGGAAATGACAACAGAGTGCTGATGAGATTAGCACTTCTTGCTCTTCATAGCATAAAAAACTCCAGGACTAACTCATTCTTCAACCTCTTCAGTGACTAATAGGTGTTTTATCATCCTTTCAATTAGAAAGCATTTATCAGCAATCTTTGCTAGCTCACTGCATGAATTGACCTGTCATTCACTGTCTCAGCCCTTGGAACTGGTAATTAAGTTTAGCAATCTGCCTCAGCAGCTCTGATTGAGATATGTGGTGTGTTTCCATATGAGTAGGCAGACACTTTGGGTTTTCCTTCCCAACAGAAAAGGGCCTTGAAAAAAGTGAATGAAGGGTCCCAGCAGATGCTCTATGTCAGGTACCTGCAACCCTGAAAGCCTCACAAGCAGAGCACAGTGAGTGGCACGGAGCAGCTCCACCATGGCTGGGGGTGGGCTGCAGAGGGGTGTCAGTGGGGCCAGCCTGACTACCTGTGGCCCAGGGAGAGGAGCAGCTTTATTTGGAGCTGGCCAACATAAGCTGGGACCAGTACTGATGCCTTATGTTTTAACTTTTATATTTTTCAAATCCTGTACTGCCTAGTGTAACTCTGAAGTTTCTGTAGCTTGTTAAGTGCTGTTCTCTTATGCTAAGATAGACATAACAAAACCTCTCTGGCTTGCTCTCCAAGGACACTCAGACCATCCTAGGCCCAAGAACTGTAAACCATCATCTTGGGGAGGGGGGAAAGCTTGGGGAAATTCCATCATTGGCTGGGTTCTGGTTGGTCAATTTATGCTGATATAAAAGTGTGAAGAGCTCATGACCTGTCGTCCATTTTGAGATCCACTGAGGCAGGACCCTCTGGAGCCCAGAGTGCACATCTGAAGGCCTTTCAAATAAATCCCTCCTTTATTCCTTTATTCCTGTCTAGTCTCTGTTTCTAGGTGGCCATTTAAGGCATCAGTTCGGAGTGCTCCCTAGCTGAGCACCTGCTTCATCCCTAAACTTCCCAAACTGCATGCTTTTGGAACAGTAAAGGAGATTTTGCACTTCATTTTTGGTGTTGAGGTATGTCAGCCTTGACGTTTGGGCACAGATACAAAGCTCTGAAGTCTGGGTACCTCTTTGTTGTTGAGCAAGGGGTAAAGTGTCGCAGTTGCAGTGAAGCACATTATATATATGGTGAAATCCAGGGATCAAGTACACTGACACAGGTCTTACACCTTCTCTGGCACAGTTCTCCTCAGTGCCAGCAGAGGACATGTCCTATTGACAGTGTAAACAGCAACAACAGAAAAGGTAAGCCAGCCTCCTGCTGAAGGAAGTTTTTTAAGGGGGTTGACCCTGTGGAAAAGTGACTGAACTGCAATGGCACAGTGTGATTTGCCATGCTAACCTGAGGGTAATGCTAGCAGTGCCATAGGTATTGCTGACATTGAGGCTGCATGCCTGTTGTTATCTCCTGGCCTGTCCAGGTATCGTTTTCTGTTTAAGATGAGAGGAAATTTGCAGGTTGCTTACACTAAAGCCACACTGCTGGTAAAGGAGCTTTTCCCCCTCATCTATATCTGTGGCTGATAATAATTGATGGGGGCTGATTTTCAGTAGCTAGCCCCTTGTTTTTTTAAGCAAACTTGATTCTGAAAAAACAGACATCTTAAAAAACCCCACACAACCTCCTTCACAACTGCCAAGGGGTACAGAAATGCCAGGGTCCCCATTACTCACTCTAAAATCAGGTTCAAGTTCCCTGGTTTGGGGTTTTGGAGGAAAAGCACAATTTGCAGAGTTCATTGAACCTCACAGAAGATTTGGATTTGAATTTGTCTGGAGCTGCCCTGAAATATTTCTTACTGTTTCTGAAAATATTCCTTACTCTGTTTTACTGCAGGAAATGTCCTAAGGGAATTTTTCTGCTTCTTCTTTTTCCTCTCCTTTCACTACAGCAGGTTTGTCTCCCTGCTGTCTTAAGGAGACCACCTACAACTTAAGGAAATAAAGACCTCTGTGAAAAAATACAGGAAAACCCGATATTCAAGGGTGAGCTCCCCACAATATTTATCTGGTTGTCTGAGCTGGTCTAACCACAAAATGGGGAAGGAAAAAAAAATCATTATCATGTGGTGGCTGGGAAGGTAACCTCTGTTAAAAAACAACAACAAAAACAAAACACAGCAGCGTGAAAGTGATGGGAAAAGTGCCAAGTAGAGGAAAGGAAAATGACTCTGATATTTATGAAGTATAGTAAATAAGAGCACTAGGAGGTATTGCTTGGTGAGGATAAAGCAGCAGACATCTTTAATTTTGGAGCAGAGAGATGAGGTCTTGTATAATTTATTTAACAGGTTTCTCTGTATTTATAGGGAAAAAAGTGGTCCTGAATATGAAAAATAAAAAAAAAAAAAAAAAAGATGGGAAAAAAATACACTTTCTTCCCTGAAAACACCAAGAGGTTCCTTACAGCATTCTGCACCCTGAAGGTCATGTGCCTTAACTTCAGAACTGAAAAGTAGAGAAGGAAAGAAACACTTACAATTTGGAGCAAAGGCCGCCTTTCCTCACGGAGGCACTAAGCAGGGATGTAAATTACAGGGTATCTGTTTCAGGCCCCTTTCAGCATACGGCTCCTATAAGAGCTCCAGAGTAAGATAATCCTCTGGAGATCAGAGGCAGCGTGTTATTAGCAGGAGCTCATAGGTTACATTTAGTGGTGCCTGGGGTACCTTTATGCTGAAGTGTTAGTGTCAGCTCGAAAGCACATAATCTTTCTCTTGAGTCTAATTATACATTCATTGCACATGCAAGAGAATATTCAAATGTGTTTAATTAGTTGAAAGATTGTGCTTTAAACTCACAAAAGCAAGGCAGTAAAGAATAAGGATGAAAAGTCAAATGGCCTCTTTTATGTAATGCATCTCTGATTGCCTGGGAGTCCCCAAGCACCAGTGTGAAAGACACTGTAAAAATATTTAAATATAAAGCCATAGCTGGACAAGCTATAGCCACAGCAAACCCCTGTGTTTCTCTTATGCATAATGACAAGTAGAATTGTTCCTGATTTACACAAGTTCATATAGAAAGGGAAAAGTGTACAGTTCGTGTCCGCTTGGCCCCTCAGTTGAATCACCTATGATATTTGTCATATGGGCAAAATACCTTCTGTTTTTTGTAAAAGAGGTTCGTTATCTGCTTTAAAAATGCCTTATTTACATTTTACCATTAAAGAGTATTAAGTAAAGTTCTCAAGGATTTCCATTAAAGTTAGGTTAACAGCTCAAATAGAGGGTTGTATTTAATCACAAACCATAAAGGCTTCACGCTTGAAAACAATGCCATCATTTTATCTTCTCATCTGAAGTACCTTGTTTTTTCTTGTTTTTTGGTGTGGTAAGTTAACTGGATTTTGCAGGTGCTTTCTGAAATCTAATGGTGACATAATTGTTCTATAAATTTGCAGCAGATAAGTTTTTACCATAGAGCCTGTGGCTAAAGAAGAGATCTGGCAAGAAGGAGAACGAAGCTTTGTGCTTCTGCCAGTTCACTCACCACTTAGCCCTGGGTGAGCACTTTTGGCTGATATTTTCAGGAGTAGTCACTCAGTCCCCAGGCCCATTAACATGACATTATTTTATACTCATTGCTGAGTATCGACAGCCCTGAAGGAGACCATCTGTGGACAGGCATTGGCTCCCAGCCAGGCATTTCCAGACTCCTCCCAGGGCAGCCGAGTGCCCTGGCCATGCTCTGGGTCAGCCCAGTTTCACACAGCTTTGACTCTGCTTATCCCCACTCAAGTAGTATAATGCCTTTATCTCAGAGGCATTTTGGGTGGAAGGGACACCTTCAAAGTAGGGTCATCTTCCACGTAAAATCAGCTTTTTCCTGGGACAGGGGACAGGGGCCTGCAAATACAGGTTTTCCCAAGGTATGGTCTGTGGCATGTGATTTAGTGCAAAGACAGTGTAAGAGTAAAGAAAAAAAAACAAACCATGAAGTCAGCTGAAAATCCAGGTCCTAGAATTAGAGGAGTTAAAGGCACTCAGTCCTGCCTTAACACAATTCAGAAAATTAAAATAAGCCACTGCTATTGAGGATTAATTAGCTTAGCTGGGATGGGTGATAATGAATGCCCTTCAGTGGGCTGTGACAGTGAAGATGCTGCATCCACAGGCCATCTTTGGGAAGCTGCACACTTTCCCCAGAGAATGGGTGTCAGAATGAATCAGTATTCCCAAATATCAAGATTTCATCCTGGAAAGACAGGACCTTAGTGAAAGCAGGTCCTAACCCATATGATACATCAACCCATTCTAACCCATATCACACAATGTAGTAATTGTTTTATTTCCTTCTAGGCTGGGAGCATGATGCCATATGCAGAGCATCAATCAGGATACAGTGAATTTATTCCTTTGGCACTTTTGAAAACCACCATGTCTGTGTATGCAGCGTGTGGAATGCAAAGACCTCTGTTGTTTTAGATACCCTTATAAAAGCTTTGAAAGGGATCTCAAAGAATACAAGATATTGAGTGACTGATTGATGCTTTCTGTGTACAGCACAGGACCATGAGACACAGCTCCTGAACTGTGGGCACTTGCTCTTGCTACAGGCATTAACTGAGGGAAGCCTATGTGGTCATACCTCTCTACTCTCCTCCCAGCTCTGCAAATAAATCCTAGGTAACTTTTGGCAGTCTTTGGCACTTTGGTGCAAGTAAATCTCCTCCTGATTAGTGATGACTCTAACAGAGGAGATCTGTTCAAGTCAAATTTTCTTCCTTCTTCCCCCTCTGCAGCTCCTGTCATTTGGAGGTGTAGCTGGGGAGCAGAGTTCATGCCGGTGTGTCTTCAGAGGAACAGGTTGGCCTGTTTGGATTTTTTTTTTTCCTGAAGGTACAATGACCAGGCTGTGGAAAAGGTGTTCAGAGGGCTGAAGCCATAGTGGCATGGCTGGTAGGAATATTGAGGAGGAGGTAGTGAGGCTGCAGTTGTAACTGTAAGCACAACCTCTGGCCATAAATTTGATATTTTCTCCTCCTAAAACACCATCTGCTTGCTACTGTTTATATTCCATGCCAACCCTCACACATTCAGGCAAGTCTGTGCTACAGGGACACCTGTGGTCACAGCTCCTCCCTGAAGTCATCTTTGCAGCCTGGTAGGAAGGTGACCTCCCTTTTCAGAGTACTTCAGCTTGAATTAACAGAAAACTGCCTGTGGTTGTGGGCACATTACTTTGAGTGTTTATGCCACTTATCTGTTACCTAAAGATGGAGGTTTTGAAGACACTTTAAAGTGTTTTTTTCTTCTTTCAGCTGCTAATCTTACAGTGTCAGGAGCCTGCGCTCATGGGAAAGCTGCACTAACTTACTTCAAGGGGTTTTAAGTTTTTGTTAGAGTGACAAGGGATGTGTTATGCATGTGGAGGGTAGGGAGGCTCTGCAGAAGACTCTGGACAACACTAGAAGCCAAGTGTGAACTTGCAGCTTCCCACTGTGCTCTTTCACTTCACTTTTCTGGTCAGTCACGCGAGCTCAAGCAGAAGGCAGCCAACTCTCTCCATCTCCCATCACCCTTTCAGGGCTAGTACTGTGTATTCCACTGCAGGGCAGCCATCCCTGGCATGAGGTTTGCTCCCCGACAGGCTCGTGTGAGCACTGCTGGGGCTCCAGGCTGTGGATCCCCTACTGGATGGGCTAGGTGGATGACTCACAAAAGCTGGGATTGTGCCCTGCCAGCAAGCAGCAAAGCGAGCAGGGATGCTGCCACTCCTCTGCAGGGTGAAGTGAACCTCCCCAAGGCAGCCCTTTGTCCCTTGGAGGGAGGATGAGGAGGAGGTGTAAATCACAGCCAGGTTTCCACACAGTAACCTGAAGGCTTTTGCAATGGGTTTCACAAGCCAGCATGGTGGGCCGAGAGATGACTTTTGTGCTTTTCTGGTTTTCCCACCCAGTATGGCTTGGTCCCTAATGAAAATCAGTGGGCAGCAGGTTTCTTGGGTAACTACTGCTCCATGAGACAAAATGAGAGGACAAACAAACTGGGAATCATGGGCTGTTGGATTTTGCCTTGCTCGTCCTTAAGACCTGTGTGCAGATGTGTAGCACCGAAGGTCGAAGGCCATTGACTTCAGCTTCTTCCTCTTAATTTTTATGCCCACTGTTACTGGATGGGATGGGTCCAGCCTGTGGATGCCTGTATCCCACTGCTCTTTTCAGGATGCTTCTCAGTGTTTTTGCTGGGGTGAGGACAGGGGCTTACTATGGTAAGCCAGCCCATGGGGCTCACTCATTACCACCTCTGGCACTGTTACTGTGCTGAGGGATGAGCGAGGAGACTCTTGCAAAGAGGAGCACTCAAAGCTTGCAACTGCAAAAATCCAAAAGCAAAACAGTGGAAAGCTGGCTGGATAAATGTGGAAAGCTCTTGGAAATAAACAGCCCACAGAGACACAGCCAACCTTTTTGAAACTAGTTTTAAGCGATTGGTTACTGAGTCCTCCTCCACGTGGAGCCTCAGGGGTTAGCCTGAGGGGAAGGCTGGCATTCCCTTTGAGGTGTGCAGGGGGCACAGCGGGCTCCTACAGCCAGGAGTCTCCTGGGGCTGTAGCGTGGAGATGTGAAGCCAGCTGACTGTGTTGGAGGCCAAAAGCCTCCCTTCCCAGAGGCTGGAGCAAAGTTGAGGGTGTTGAGCAAGATGCAGGGCTGAGTCTGGCGTCCCCCGATGGTGGCAGGGGAGGGTGAGGGCATGGCAGGGTTGTGGGAGTTGTTGTCATCCTGCATCCATCTGCCCTGCAACACTTTTAAAGTGCTAACATGTTTTATGACGCCGTGCAAGTGAAACGAAATAGTGGCTCCTGGCTCCTCGTAAGTGGTGTAAATTCCAGATGTGACAATCTTTTTACTGGCAAATGGAGATGTTTATCCCTGCGCTCTCCTCGAGTTGAATTAGCTCCCACTAGGAAGAGCTTGCTGAAAATGTGCCTGCCTGGCTACTAAACGGCTGCATAATTGTCCCTCTGCCCCTTCCCGGAGCTGCACATAAAAAGTGCAATCCAAATTCCTGGGCAAACCAGGCAGGGCTCTGGAGAGCACTTCCCACCCCCCTTCAGGAATTGAATGTCATGCCTAAAGGATAATGCAGGATTAGGGCAAGGGGAAAACGAGTGGCTTAAACAGATCCCAACTGCAGCGAGGCTCAGCAAAATGTGTCCTTATTCCCAGCCATAGCCCTCTCCCCCCTTTTTTTTAAATAAAATTTGTTATTATTGCAAGGGGAAGGAGGAAAGGGGCCTCCAGATAGCGAAACAGGCGGAAGAGGAACAATGTTAGTTCCCTGAAAGCCCCCAGCCCAGGCCACAAGGCTGCCCTGCCCTCTGCCACATGGCAGCCTACATGGGAAACCCTTCCTGACCCTCCCCTGCCTGTCCTCCTCCACCTCCTCCTCTCCCGGAACACACAGGCACTAGTTATTAGGGATTAGGTGGAACAGATGCATGTAAGATGCTTACTGCCTTTTCCAGACACAAGGCCACTTTCCAATCAGCTCAGAGGAAACAGGGTAATTAGATGGAGTCACGGTCGGCGAGTGGGGGGGAATTAGCCTCTTACTCAACCAGAGCCTGCAAGGCCACCTCTTCCCCCCCACACTCCCTCCTTTCCCCTCCCCCCCATTCCTCTGCTCACTCTGTCATTTCAAAGCTTTTTGTTTTTTCTTTCCCTTTTCCAGGAGGCAGCTGATGCCGGCCGGCTGGATGCCAAGCAGGTCAGGCCTCTGCAGCTGAAACTGCCTGAGATTCTTAAGCGGGATGATGAATCAGCTGTGTCCTTTAGGACACATCCTCTCTTGGACATGCTGCTGGGATGTCGTGTCTCTCTGCTGCTTCCCCGTGAGGGTGTGCTCAGAGCTGCTGGCTGATGATACTGGGTGGGTTGATGAGTTTGGTTTAACTCTTCCTCCTCCTGCCCCTCATAAAGCAGCTTCGCCTCCTGGTGAAGTTATTGCCCCTTGAGCTGACGATATCAGTTGTCGATGTCTCAGTGGAGGAGGAGTGTCGGGCTTTGAAGGAAATGGTGCCTTGCTTGTCATTTGCCTGCTTTTAAAAGCATATAAAGACAGCTTTGGCTTGAGTGCCCTGCAGGCAGGAATTCTGAGTGAGGACAGGCTGGTTTTCACTGTGCCCATCCCTGCTCCCAAAAAAAGCCTTGACTCTTGGGGTTGCTGAGTGCAACTGCTGTAGGCTGGAGGCTGCTGTGCCCAGGCTGCTGCATGCCTGATGACTCTCACAGCACAAGAGATTTTTCTTTTCCAACTTCTTTAAAAGTTCTTGGGTGTATTTACAGTTAAGTGCTTGTTCATCCCTGAGGAGATTTTGCTGGGTAAAGTCCTCCAAATGTGGTGGCCTGTCCTGTCACTGTTAAGCACAGGGCAGCTGAAGCAAGGTAATGGTTATCAGGCACTGGGGATGATGATTAAGAAGCTGACTATTGTATTTATTACCATCTCCTCCCACAAGCTCCTGCCTTGCTTGTTTGCCTTCTGAGGCCTGACTGTACTGCTGTTTATTGGGAGAGCACTGCTCTTTTCCAAGATGTTTGCTTTTAAAACCACCAGAATGTCCCCAGGGTGTTTGAAAGGGGATGTGCTGTGTCACGAAAGACAGTGTTCCCCATGGAAGAATTTTTTTCCAAGTGACAGGTCTGCTGGCCAGTAAACATGCAAAGGAGGATCACCATTACAAATAAAAGTGAGCAGAGAAGAGCTGACCCCAGCTCTGAGGTAAAGAGACCAGAGAGTGTCTGGGTTTCCCCAAATGCAGGTGCTGCTCCTCCCCGGTGGTACCCTTTTGAACATCATGTAGATAATTTTCTGAGATTGACTTTACCCTCTTTTCATAAGCATGCATAAGCACCAAATGTTGAAATCCACTTCAGGGCTGGATGGAAAATTTCTGACTATGGTTTGCTGTCAGGAAATGCTGGTTCAGCAAGAGGAAAAAGATGTCAACTTCAACAGTAAAAAAAGGATCAGAAAGAAGCAGAAAAAATATGATACCATTGAAGATACTCTCCTGGGGGCTTTTTGAAGCAATGAGGTTTATTTTTCAGTGCCCTGTTTTTATTGTTCATTGACATGTGGGATGAACACAGCCAGAGCAGAGGCTGCACTGTCTTTTTCCCTGTGGTTTTGCTCAGTATATGGCAGGTAACAGCTTTTGTATACCCAAGACATCCTTCCCAGTGCCTACCTGCAATAACACAGGTGGTAACGGTGCAGGTAGAGCGGGAGGAACTCTTTGTGACGTGCCACTTTTCTTAAGGGAGAGCAAAGTGCCTCTGTGGAGCACAAAACTCCCATGGAGGCATGCTGGGATCTGTCTTGGAGGTGGATTATCTCCTTCACAGACACCCTGAACTCCTGGCCATGTGGGTTAACTGATGACCTAGTAAAACCATTGGCTCCCCTCAGATCTTGACATACTCCTCATTTATGTAGCTGCAGCTGCTTAGGTCTGGTAATTCCGAAAATGGCATTCTTCCTGTGCGCCTAAGTCCTCAAAGGAGTACAAAATTAAATATGCAGGGCAGAAACAACATGGAAGAATAACCCTGTGTTGCATGGGAAGTGTGTATAATTTTGGTTACTGCTCTGCATTTTTTTATGTCTGCCAAATACGTGAGATTGACAAATAAATAGACAAAAATATATATGTTGAAGCAAAAAAAGCTAAGAAAAACAGTGTTCTAGTGCAGTTCTGAAAACAGCCAACCAAATAAATCTCCCCAAATATACAGCTTTGCTACCCAGGGCGGCTGCTTGGTTCAGGACCTTCCCAATTAGCATTATAAACATACCAAAGTGCTATGCGTGTTTTAGAGTAAATCGCCTAGATAGATTATTACTGTTGGATAGCAATTAAAATGATTGAGTAGGCTAATCTATGTCCTGGTGTAGTGCCAAGTATCAGAGCTCTGATTTATGCATTTCCCCCTCCTCCCCGTGCTGCTTCTGAAATGGGACAGCGTGGGAAGCCTGGCAGCACATGGGACAGAACTTCTCTCAGCAGTATCAGGCCACTTGTTCCTTGAATTCCCCTCCAGGAAGTGCGATGGTGAGAGGAGAAGAGACTTGGCGCTTCCCATCCCTGCTGATGAATGGGGCCAGGCTTTCTTTGGACTGCAAGTGAATTCACTGGGCTGGATGCTCAGGCCAAGCCCCAGGGCTGCTTGTTCCTAGGAAGGAAAGGTAGAAGATTCCTGAGGTCATATTTAAAAAATTTTATTTTGTGTTATGGTGAAGTTCCTGTTTCAGAAGTGATGCTTGTATTGTAGTCTCCTTTTTCAGTGCTGCCCCCTAAGGCAGAGGATACAAGAGGGGTGCATCATTTTTGTGACAACAAGGATGCATCCTTTGCAATTGTGACTCCCTTTGGCTGGGATGTGGGATGTTGTGGCTGGCCTGCTGTGTTTTCTGTCTTTCTCTGGGACAGCTGAAGTGAGCTAGATTTGTGAAGGACAGACTGGCAGAGCCAACATATTTCACAGAGGTTAATAAGAGTTTTGTAGCTGTTATTTTTTACCGGGACAGGGAACGCCTATATGTGTCCCTATCTCTTATTGCAGTAGTAACGCTTGTCTTGAAAACCAGCTCATCAGCTTTCCCCCAGGCACTCTTCTGCTTTTCTCCTCCTTACAGTTTCTCCAGGCCACGCTGCCTGTTTAGCATTTCCCTGAACTACAAGGGACAGACTGAGTGTCTGGGAATGTATGCACAAATCAGATGACCCGAAACAGCCCGCATTTTTTCCCCCCTGTTACTGGATCACTCAGGTGTTCTTGCTTTGAATCTCCCTCTTTGTTACCTACCGGGGCTTTTGTGGCTGGAAGGCTGTCAGGACCGGGGCAATTTGACACAAGCATGCACGGCACAGAGGAGCAGTCTGACCTGCTCGCAGCTCCACGCGCTGCTGCTCTAATGACAGCGGTGATTTTTCACGCCTGTTATTGGAAGAAAGAAGTAACTGTTTGCAGTAAGCCAGTTACTAATCAGGAGATGGATTTCTGGGGACCTTTACCTGTTTGTTTTCCTCTCCAAGTGACTCGCCTCTGAGCGGGACACTTTGCAGCCCCGAGCCTATGTCAGCCCTGCCGCCGTCTGGCATTTGTCAGTCACTCAGAAGATGGGAGCTCAAGTGAGAGGTTTTCCCAGCTGCCAAATATTGTTCCTACTGTGGGAGGCTTTTGGTCCCGACCTTAGAGAAGCTGTCAGTGTTCTGGCTGCAGGACAATGCTTCTGCCAGCCCGAGGGTGAAAAAGGAAAGGCAGGGTTGTCCAAATCTCTGGCCAGATAACGCCTGGATTTCACCGCCACGTGATGCAGCTGTTTAGCAGCTTGTGCATGCAAACGCTGTTGAAAACCAAAGGGGCGCGGGAGAAAAGGAAGAAACATTTTGTTTCTCCTCTCTCCTCCTCTGCCTGTTTTTGTCAAGCTGCTGTTCTCCTGCCCCGCTCCTCAGCTATTTGGCAGAATCCCTGCCATTGCAAATGTACGTGACTAATCTGCTTCTTGGGGAAACGATTCACAGGCATGAATGACCCAGGCGGTCAGGGAGCTGATGGGATCCTGTGCTGGAAAGAGTGGTTTGGGGTTTTTGGGGCTTTGGTGTGCTTTTTTGGTTGGTTGGTTGTTTTTTGTTGGTTTTTTTTTTTTTCTTCCCTAGAGGGTTGCTCCCTTTGTTAACTGATGGGACAGAGATACCCATCGGAGTACGAGATGCATGGATAGGGTCTCTGTTGAAGAGGTGGCCACAGCTCTTCCCAGCCCCAGGGGCAGATGCGCTGCGCCAGGACTGCACGTCCCCCGTCCTGCCCCGCCACGTGGGTGCCATTCCCTTGCCGTGGCACAGAGCCATCAGCCGCAGCAGTGCGCTCGCCGGAGTGCGGCCGCTCTGCAAGGTCTGGGTGTGAGATTAGGGCAGATCCCTACTCGTTCGTCTCCCAGCCAGCTCAGGCAGACACCCGAGGCCGTGGGACCGGAATGCTCTGACCTGAATACAGCCAGGCACTGTCCCTTCAAGCCCGGTCCTCGCCTCCCTCCACCACTTTGCTTTGCTCCGTTTCAGCTGTGCATCCTTAAGTGATTCAGGGGCTCCGGGCCAAAGGGCTCTTTGCCCCGCTGGGCTGATCCTGAAGAGAAGGGGTGATGTGCCAGGAGGTCTGGGAGGCCAATGTCATTTCATCACTGTTCTCCGGGGAGAGGTAGAGGGATCCAGCATGGGAACAACGGGGGTGGGGGGGCAGGGGTTAATGAGGAGAAATGGGATAAATTAAAGAAGGGGAAAATGTAGGCCAAGTATTTGGAGAAAACATATGTTTAAATGCTGTCAAGCCAAGAATTATTTTCTCAAAAAAATAAGTAAATTCCAGAGAATGACTAAATTATTGGACACAGCTCCTAACTAGGTACCTTGAAAATGTGTTGAATCAGGCTGTTGGTGTGAGTTACTAGTCCAGCTCTGGAAAATATACCCTAGGGAGCACTAGCTTTCCTGGTTTTCCACTGATCTTAATGCCAAAGTGAAATCTCCTGAGGCAAAGGGACATTAACTAACTTACAGTGCCATCTAGCCCCATCTAAGACATAAGACGTCTATGAGTGGTTGCTAATTTTGTTCCTGTAACCGGGAGGCTGAGTCACTTCAGCTCTAACCCACCTCCTGGGTCATGTGCTTGTGGATATAAGTGTATCTTGGAGTACATCTGTGCATGCACTGGGATGTATTTTTAAAAACCTGTCCATGAGCCATAAACATAAATGCCTGACTGGGAGCCATCCCAGCTGGACAAATCCTATGTGTTTTCATGGCCACTCGGGGTGGGGAGGGCAGCTCAGTGTTGTTTAGGCCTGTCTGGCACTTCCCATTGATAAGACCTTAC
Organism: Vireo altiloquus; assembly: GCA_013396875.1. NCBI lineage: Eukaryota > Metazoa > Chordata > Aves > Passeriformes > Vireonidae > Vireo > Vireo altiloquus. The sequence continues at coordinate 589,105 of VZRF01003382.1, read as the reverse complement.
TTTGGATGGCTCAGGGATTTGCCAGCCTGCCAGTGCTTGAGCTGGGAGAGTTGGGTGCTGGGTGTTTGCTGCAGGCTATTTGTAGGGACTTCTCCCCAGAGCAGAGTTCGTAACAGCTCCCAATGCTCAGAGCACGGGTTTGCTTTTCCTGAGGGGAAGGAAAGGCAAATATGAAAGCAAAAATGCTGCTGCTACTGCTTGTCCTGTGAAACACGATGGGAGCAGAGGGTGGTGGCTCCAGCTCATGCTGCCCACACCCTGCTGTGACTGCATCCCTGTGCCTTTCACCGCACTCACCACAGACACATCATCCCCTGAGAGATGGGGACGTGGGGTGAACTCTGACAACCCATCAAAGGCCACGGAGTGGAAAAAGATGCCTTGGGCTCTTGGGTACAAGGGTTCAAGGCCCCCTGAAATCTGTGAGAGTCCTAAAATTGCTGTATTAGCTCTTTGGGCCTGTGCTTTCTGCCCTTATGGGCTCCAGAGGGATTCAGGGAGTGCTGCTGGGGCCCATGGGTTTGGTGCAATAGTTTGGGGTTGAGTCTGCAAAGCTGGTGCCAGCCTTTCTTTTCTGCCTTGCAAAAGACTAATGCGGGGAAGCTGGCCAGACTGCCAAAGGTAGCAAAGTAGCCTTTTTCTGTGGAGGAAAACACCCATTATCCTAACTGGGCTTGGATTACCAGTGTTTTTTCACACTTTCTCTTTTATGTTTCTTTTTTTTTTTTTCTTCTCTTTGTGTGCTTGCAGTAATGTCCGTAGCCAGACATATGCTCATGGCCTGGAATGAAGTTGACTGCAATTACATCCTAAGGGAGTCACTCAACGGGGGTTTTGTGGAGGCAGGATGCAGGCTCTGGTGGAGCTGCACATGTGCTGTTAGACCTCCAACTGCACTCCCTCTGCCTTCAGCTTTGTGGGAACGAGGAGCAGCAGGCTCAGAAATACAGCCAGTCTGGTGCACATCTGGAGGCAGTAATTGGAGGTAAAGTGTGCACCTTCTGTTCTCGATCAAATTAGGTGCTTTCCTGCGTTAGCGATTTCAGCGCATCAGCACCAAAATTCATCCTTTTAAACACACTTGCTCCCCATCCCCCATGCTCTGTGCTGGTCCGAACCTTCTCCATGCATAAAGGTGTTGGGTGCTGGGTTGCAGGGTTAGGCCTCTCTCCTGTAAGGCTCCTTGTGCCTTACTTCCTTTATCTCCAAGAGCAGCCAGAAGCACATGCTGTGGCAACATAATCATTTAATCCAGGCTGGTGAAACCTGTTCTCCAGATGAACAACTGACAGATCGTTTGCACTGTAGCTCTGCATATGAATGCAATGTTTGTTGGGGTGGCTGGATGCCGGTGCCAGTTTTCCACTCCAGTTTCCAGCAAAGCCAAGCAGCAGCCTGACCATGAATCTGCTTCCAGCTCCTTCCTCTGCTCCCTGCAACATCCTTGCTGCAGCCACATGAGTGCTGGGTCTCTCCCTCCCTGGTTGCTGGCCGCTGGTGTGGATGCAGTAGGTGCACAGATTCCTGGCAGGCGGGCGCAGCCTTCGGAGGAGCGCAGGAGGCCTGTGGCACCCGGGATAGGAACGTGTTTGCCTGGGGAGGCAGGTGATACCTGAAAGGGTGCAGCCAAAACTAACAAAGGTGTGTTCAGAGATAGATACAGTTTGATCTTTAGCCCCTGATACGAACCTTACCTTGGCTGGGGAAGCTGCTCTGCCAAGCCCTCTCGTAAGGGCGTAGCAGCCTGGCGGATTGCTGGTGATTCCAGCAGTGGGTTGGAGCGGGGACGTGTACTGCTGACTCCCTTGCAACTGCTGTGAGTTAGCAGGGGCAAGTGAGAGGAGCACCCCCTGTTTTAGGCCTCTGGAATTCTTGGGTCAGAATGTCAGATGTGAGGAGATGGTGCTCTTTTAGCCTCATGTGCCATCATAGAATTACAGAATGGTTTGGGTTGGAAGAGACCTTAAAGATCATTGAGTTCCAAGCCCCCTGCCATGGGCAGGGACGCCTTCCACTAGACTAGGTTACTCAAAGCCCTGTCCAACCTGGCCTTGAACGCTTCCAGGAATGGAGCATCCACAACTTGTCTGAACAACCTGTTCCAATGTCTCACCATGCTCACAGTAAAAAATTTCTTCCTAGTATCTAATCTAAATCTACTTTCAGTTTAAAAGCATTACCTCTTGTCCCATCACTGCATGCCCTAGTTAAAAGAGCAGAGCAACGTTCATTGCACATTGTGCAAATGCATGTGCTCATGTAGGTTTTCTGAGTGCCCAGAAAATCTGTCATCTCCTAAGTGCTGGAGGTGCTTCTGGTGAGCAGCCTGTTCTCTGCTGCGGCCCTTGTTTGCTGCTTCTCTGGTTTCAGGTTCCATCCCCTCCAGATTTTGTAATGCAAGCAGCAGCTGACACTCTCACGGCCCAGCTGATGGCTTGGTGGTGGCATGAAACCAGGGAGAGCACCGTGGTGTGCACTGGTGGCAGCCACTGCTCCGACAAACAGCATTAGAAACTTGCTAGGTGAATATGCAACGGTTTTGCAGACATATTCTTTATTTTTGGCTTAAGGAGCAAGCTGAGGGCTGAGACTTTACCGGGGCCAGCTTATGCTTCTTGAACTGCCTGATCTGCTTACACTGCCTCTGAGGATGGAGAGCTGAAAGAAGCTGCTTGCATTCAGATTGCAATCCAGATTCCTTTAAAACGCCTTTTTTTGAGAAGAGCACGCATTAAATATTTTTGGGCCCAGCACTGTGAGGTTGGCTCAGCCTCCAGAAACACTTTCCAAAGCTTGTTGTCCAGAATAGTGTGCTCTAAAAATGCACTGCATCCCCCTGCACTAGCTGGTCCGACCTCCTGTGGCTGTACAACAGGGTTTTTCTTTCAGCTCAGATGAGATTTATTTTAAGATCTGTATTTGTTGCACAGTGCAACAGCTTCTTTTTCTTCCCTGTTCCCTGTAACCTCCAGTGCCTGTCTCTGTGCTAGATGAGAGCCTGTGGGGCGTTCAGGGAGTGCAGGTCTGGGCCGTGTATCACCCTGTCACCAGGACCAAGCTGGGAGAGGTCAGTACATGTGCACAGCTCGGAGCAATGTGTGCTGTGCTCGGTGGGGGGATGGGAGGTTTGAAACCGTCACTGGTATTTTATCTTCAGTTTGGCATGGCTCAGGTTTGTCAGCAAAACACCACGGTCCTGAAACTTCAAGCCTGAGGCGGAGCTGGGAAGAACATCCTAGAGCTCCTGAGTTTCTGCCTAGGGCTTTGGACACAGCTTCAGTCAAAGATTCCCCCTTCCTGAAAGGAGAGAGATGTCAAAGTGAAATGTTTACATCAGTTATGTGAAGTCCACTCAGACCTATTCAACCCCCTGCCTCTGCATAATTTTTTTTGGCAAGCATTAACTAATAAGGAAGGGAGTAAATCTTGCTTGAAGTTATTTTTCTTCCTGCTCCTGTGTCCCACCCCCAGGCACCCCATGGCAGGTGCTACAGAGGCGAAAACCAGTGCTCCTGCAGAGACAGATTAGCAGCACGCAAAATGATCTCTCTCCTCCTTGTGCAGCCCAGAGCTCGGAAACTCCCCCATCTCTCCATCCTTGCAGCCCAGCTGTCCCAAACCCCAGACAGCAGGCTGCTCCCTGCACTGCAGCCCAGGTGATGGAGGAGATAATGGGAATGATTTCTTGGTACAAGTACAAGCATGAATCCTCTGAAGAAATACTAAGTCTAGTTACGGTGGAAAAAAAAGGAAAGTAAAGCAAATGCACGCACGTGCACACACACAACCTCGACCTCATGTAACGTTGGAGCATTTGGTTGTGTCTGACTTTTTTTCTCAGAGGCTGGTCCTTGAACTCCTTCCAAGCTGGCTCCACCACTGGAGCAACAGCTGGCGTGCTGAGGTGCACTGCAGGGCTGCCAACTCTCCTCACTGCAGATCAAGCCTTGCACTCTCTTACTGGGGGATTTCCTTGAAGCCCTCGTGCCTCTTTGCCAGACTGCTCAGATTGTGTGAGACTTGTGCCTTTTGATGGAAGAAAATGGGCCGGGAGGGGGAAGCTAATTAAGAAAAAATGTTTCTAGCACTCATGATTGTGTAGGAAAATTAACAAATAGGAAATGAGTGTGACCTACAGTGAGTAAAATAATAACCTTTTTGCCCCGAGCAGGGCTGTATGAGCTGTTTGGATGACATGTGAGGGGGGGAGGATGGTGTGGAATAAAATGGAGCCCTGCTCAGTGCTTCAGGCCTTTTGCCACTGCCACTGCAACTGAAAGAGTAAAAACTTACTTTGCCACTCTGGATACTAACTCATGACGAGTAATTGCTTTAGCTATGGTGAATGAAGCCCAAGGAAGGGTCCATCACAGATTAACTCCCAAGCCTTAGGGTGTTTTGCTAAGTGAGGTGCCAGACCAGACTGTGGAAATCTTGTTCTTGAATTATTATTCCTTTTAAATGTTAGGCCCTGCCTGCAAAGATGAAGTGTTTCCTGGCCTCGCTTTTCAGTATTGCTACTCTTTCCATCCTCTATTGCTTCCACACTGGGTACAGAGACATGAGCTTTCAATAGCTGCAAATTTCCAACTGGTTTGTTAGCAGCACTCCTCAAGAAAGGGATTATGAAAAGTTGGAGATGCTACAGGTAAGCATCCAAACAGTAATCCTGGCTTCCACAATGAGGCAGTGAGTTTTGTGTGGTTAGAGAAGCAGGAACAGGACTCATGAGTGACAGAGCAAAAAATCAGTGATTGCTCTTTGGCAGGAGATACTTAAACTTTGTCAAGCTAGGCAAGTATCTCCATTGTGGTCTCTGACTCACAATTCAAATATGCTGGGAACATTTGAGGGGGCTGGGTCAGTTCTTTAAGCAGTGGGAAAACAAGGCTTTAATGCATCATGGCATAACTTTGGGTCTGTGCTCTACTGTTCTGCTTTTCTTTGAGGAAACTGGTGTGGCTGGTGGTGGGGAGAGGGAGGTGTTGTGAAACCACACACACACACACACTCTCACATGTGATTTTAATCCCTCCTAACAGTGTTTCAGACTCATTTGACTTGCGGTGGCTGAGCTGAACCACTTCTGACTTGCCCTCCTGAAGGTGAACGGAGGACGAGGTTGTGCGGTGGGGCTGGTGACAACTCGGTTTCAACCTCTGCTGCAGCAGCCTGGCTGAGGCATGCAACACAGAGGAGCTCGTGGAGGGGCTCACCAGCCCCTTCCAGCTATTCAGTACCACTCTGTGGGCACAAGAGTGTTACAAACTGGCCAGTTAAATGAGGCTTGCAGCTCTGGAGTGTGGTTATTATGGTGGCAAAAAGCAGCTGGGCTGTTCTGGTGAATCAGGCCGTGAGTGTAGGAAGGCTTGCCAGCAGCTCGGCTCTCCTGCTTCCTTCCACCGCTGCAGATAATGCCGTGCAGCCTCCCGGGGAGGGAGGTGCATTTATGCCCTTACCAAAGGTGTTTTCTGTTGATAATGGTGTGTTCTTGCACATGGAGGGGAAGGCAGATATGGCCAGACATCCTCTCCCGGATCCTGTTGCGTGGGTGAGAACAGCTGCTGGCAGTGGGGTTGCTCCTTAGTGCTCCTCTGGCTGGAGGCAGGCACCCATTCGGGGATGCTTCCTGGAAAATACAATTGTACAGTGAGCAGAAGCTTTCAGTCCATGGCTTTCCACCTTCTGCTCCTGGGAGGGGCTGGAAGGAGAACCAGGAAATGGTGCTGGAGAAGCATAGCCAAAAGTGGTGAAGACCAGGTAAGGAGCAGCCATATGGCAGGTGAGCTGCTGGCTCCGTAATTAAGCCAAGTGCTCATTTAAGAGCCTGGCTTCCTGTGTGTTCCTCCCTGCTATGATTCTGACCAGAAATTCCATTTTTGACCTGAAAAATCTTCCAGATGAAAATTTAATTATAAAGTGATGTATTCCCACAAGAAACTTCAGTGTCAGCAAATAAGCATTTTTTTCTGAAAAATTGTTTTATTCACATACACAGAAACCTGGCTCCCACTGATTCCATGCTAGTGCTTTACCCTGGTAAAAACTCTGTTGATTTGTTTAATAAAAATGATTATAGTTTTCAATTAGCATCCAATAGGCATACAAGTTGCAAAGAATTGACACAGGTCCTGAAGTCGTCTCACATGGGATAAATTTTTCTGGTAAGTTATTAAATCATGACCTCTGCTATAGCTATGATTTATAAAAGGTTTCTGGCAGTGGAGAAGTGGGATAAATAAATCATAGGAGTGCTAACCCAGATAACAACATTTTCTTTCCTTTAGTGCAACAAATTACTCGCTTTCTGCAGAGCAAAGGTGCAAGAATTTTCCTCCAGATGATGTGACTTGTAACACGGACTTTGTAAATATTTTCCTTATGTAAAGGTCTTTGCTCGTGGTTGTTATTGGTTCCATATTTACTTGGGATCTTTGCATGCAGAGGATGGCTTTTGGCTTGTGAAGAGGAGCTTCTCAGAGGCTGGACCGTTTCCCCTCACGCTCCTGAGCGTCTCCAGGATTGCGTGTAATGTGCAGAAAGGCTGCTAGGGGCAAGGTGCTTTTCTGCCTGTAACAGAAAACTCTGCAAGCTCATTAATAAAGGCCAAATAAAATAAAGATTGGAAAGTCAACATGTTCGAGAAGATATGCTGTTCTAGGAAACAAGCAGAGAGGAGGTGTGTATTTATGTGAACAAAAGAAGTCCAAACTGTAAACCATAATATATCTGTTAGTTCATTAATGTGTCTGATGCTGACTAATTCCAGGGGTGTTCCTGCTGCCCAGCAGCAAAAGTGCAAATAAGTGGACAGCTGTGATTTAGTGCCAAATATTTGAACACATCGTGACAATTTAGGCCACCCACTCTTAAGTAAATACAACTTCTGGAGAATCATTTCAAACTGGGCTGAAGTGCAGAGCAGCCACTTTCATGTGCATCTCAGCCAAATGGCCTCAAGTATTTGGGGCCAAACTTTGCCTTCTGTTACACCCTGGGAGCCCTCATTCACTCCAGATTTTGCACTATGTAGCTGAGGGGCAGAGCTGACTCTTGATGCTAATCTGACTTTTTCTAGCTCAGTAAGTACAATTTCACATGTAAATGTGAATGTGGAACAGATCTGGACTCGATTAGCTCCTGAATCCTTGACAAAAAGCCATAATTGTTTATCCAGATGATGTTTCTTTCTCTCTCTTTTATTTTCTCTACACTTTAAACAGAAGGTTTTAATGGGCTTGTAAAATAAATACGTGAGTGTAGATTGCAGTGGTATCAAAGGTGTGGGGAAAGCTCTTCCCTTCTCCTCAGCAGGGCTAGATGATCACTTGGTGCACACTTCAGTTGTGCTCTGTAGAGCCTTGGGCAGGGGTGGCTGCGGATCTGATGGTGGGCGGGAGGGTATTTCCAAGACAACAGCCTGGGGCTCCCATTACAGATGTGAAGGACCTGTGATATATATCTTTTTTTTTTTTCCTGGTAGGCAGTGAAATCTGTGCTAGTGGCAATATCTGGAGCACAGGGTTGTTGGGGGAGGAGAAAAGCAAGGGAATATGGAAAAAAATTGTATTTATCAGGGTAATCTAGTTTAGGAGCACAAGTACTAAAGCATTTTAATCACAGTCATACGGCTGTGTGTCACTGCAGGGCAGAATTAAGGCTATTTGTATGCCTTGGTAGCACGCTGCCACACTTCAACAAGTTTGAATTTATTTTAAGCATAACTTTAACTCTGAATTCCCTGGGTTTGTAATGTCTGGTCTGGAAATAAATGCAAACTCCTTATATTGTACTTTAGTCTTAAAATAGGCTTTCCACTTTAGCTCCATTTCTGTTGGCTCGGCAAGAGCATGGGCTGTCATTTCCTGCCCTGCTGGGTTTGCTGTTTAAATGGAGAGGGCGGTGTATCTGAATAAAGGAACACAGCAGTAAAAGCTGGGATGGGAGAGGGATGGCACTCCCAGGGCAGCTGTGCCACAGCCCAGTTATTGCTTTAACTGCCCATGCCTATCTCCTGCATGAACGTGTGGCTACCTTTGGCACAGAGGTGCTTTCCGTGGGGGTAGAAGCAGCTCACAAGGGATCAGAGTTTCAAATTCGATAGTGAGGCCACTGGAATTGGTGGGATGATGCTCAGCTCACACCAGGCTGCCTGTGAGCTTGGCTCACAGCTCTGGAGCTGCATGCTGTAGCTCTTCATGTGCCACAATGGAGAGGCTGCACCCTGCCAGGCTGGGCACAGCTGGCCCAGCAGTGTGCCCAGGGATGGGGCACGGAGATAGGCCCTGGCAGGAGAAGTTAGTCTGTTTGCCTCCCCACAGGGGAAATTGCCTCCTCCTCCTCCTGGGATGGGTAAGGCTGGTGGCTCAGGGAGCTCTGGGGATGGAGTCCGTGCCCTGGCTGTTTTTAGCATGGGTTTCTTTGGACAAGGCTTCTTTTTGATAGGAGGGGAACAGCATCATTCCTGGAGTTTCTCTGCTTTGGCTTCTGCCTGCAGCCATTACCTCCTTCCCCCACTCCCAAGCCATCCTGCTGGGCTTCTTGCCTTGCTACACATCCAGACACAGTGCATGCATACGTCCCCCCTCTCTCCCTCACTCTCCTGTGCGAGCTCCCTCACTCTCTCTCTCATTTCCCTCCCAATACACCCATGCCCTACCCCCTGACTAAAGCAAAATTTCCCTCTTTTTTTGGCAGCTGGCCTTCCCAGGGGCCCAGACTAACAGAAGCCTGAGCCCTGACTGACTGTGCCTTGGCCAGAGCAGAGCAACTCTTTGCTGAGAGATAATGTTGCCTTAAAGGAGAAGGGATTTTTTTATTCCCCTATCTGTTTCCCTGTCATGCTCACCCTTTTGTTTCTAGGCTCCCATGAAGAGAACAATGCTTATGTCTGGGACCTGCTGCCTCCCAGTCATCTATTGGGAATTTCCCTCTTCCTGGACAATCTTCCTGGCTGTGGAGTTCATCTCTGAGCCAGGCCTCCCATAATTAATGCAAGCCTTACTCTTGACTTTCTGCAAGCTCTGGATTTCTGCAAAGCCTTTCCAGGACTTGCAGCTTTCCTCCAGCTCAGCCCTTGCAAGCCAAGTGATGAGGCTTCCAGGGCTTCTCCCGCGGGATGGCTCCAGTGCATGCATCTCACTGTCAGGAAGCTTTTCCTGACACTCAGCCTAAATTTTCCCCTTTTCAAATGTCGTCCTGGCACTCCTACTTAGCATGCACTTTCTGTGCATCTCACTGCCTCTGAGCAGGCTGTGCTTTTCCCTCTCCACTGCCTGGGCTCTTCTGGTGCTTGCTGGCTGTCACCCACTTTCCTCGCACCCGCCTCACCTTGGCCAGTCCAAGCACATTATCTTACAGCTCATTTCCCTTTATAAATCAAACCTCCCAGGCATTTTCCTCTTTTTTTTTTCTTTTTTTCTTTTTTTTTTTTTCTCATTTTACCTTCTCTCCACAACACAGGAGGGATTTTTTGGTGTCTGCCTCATGGTTCAGAACATTTTTCTTTCCTCTTTCACTGGCAAGATTTTTAGCGTAAAGTGCTGCTGACATTTCTTTGTTGCTGTGGGCAGCTCCCTCTCACAGTAATGAGTGGCTGGGAATGGGTAAATGCACAACCAGAGGTCCTGGGAGCAGCCCAGGCAGGTGCCCCTCAACCTGTGCCATGCTCATGCAGACTCTCCAGTACAGACTGGGCTCCCAGTGTGCCTTCCACTGTGTGAAGCCATGATCACTCTCCCCTGTTTGGACTCTTCCCATGGATTTTGTGGATCTGAGGGTACCAAAGCTCTGCTGAGTCAGGTCTGTGTGGGCAATGACCTTGAGTTCAAGGAGGACTGGAAATGAAGAGGGGCAGGCTCTGCCTCATGGTGTGCACCCATGAAATGGCTCCATGTGCCTCATTTCTTTATCAAGCCAGCCTGAATGTGCTTCCTGGTGAGGAATGGAGCAGCAGCAGAATGGAAAAGAGTAAGGGACAGGTTGCTTTTCCTTCAGTGTCCAACTTCTTTGCTACCACATGACATGGGTTTTGTTCAGGATCAGGACCTGGGGTGAAGGGCTGAGCTCTCTCCCATTTGCACTGCCACTGGCATTGAGTTCTTGCTTTGCTGTAGCCAGAAAATGAAGTTTTCTCCATGCAAAATGACAAACACAACCATGGAGGTTGCCATGACAGCTCCAAGGAGAAACTGGGTCAGCCCTGCAGCCCGTGAAGGGGACCAGTCATGGCTGCCTGGTGGTCGCCTGCAAGCCCACAAGGGCAAATGGGTTCCAGCACTCATTATTGGGCTGACTGCGCTGGTTCTGTGTTTCCTGGGAGGAAACCAAAGAGTTTCAAACTTGGTTGCCATTTTAAAGTTAGTGTGGCTAAAATGGTTGGTTGGAACCCACACCGCTGCCATGGCAACAGATACATACACATTTTTTTTGGAACATGAAATGAGAGCAACTTTTCTTGTGCATAAGTAACTCTTCTGAGGAGAAGATGCTGAGGAACTAGAATTAGGAATGACATCCTGAGGGGACTGGAGATATTAAGCCAGCAGAATTGAGTTCATTTCAAAATTAAAAAGAAAGTCAAGGATGAATGGTGAGGCTGAGAAAGTGCTTTGGCCAGTGAAATGCCTTAAATAATAGCATCCTCCATGGACTTAAAACCAGTTATGAAACACATCATTGGTTTCATGTCAAAATAGTTTTTTCAAAAGATAAAAGTGCATGTTCATTGATTATTGATCTCTTTGGAGAATGTGGTCACAAGTGCTCCAGGGGAGCATTGCTGAGAGCTGTGGAAGATCTATCCTTTTTTTCCAGCCATTTACCCTCCTCACTTTCTATATATCTCCCTCGAGGGTATGATATTGATCTGTTAATTCTCCTTTTCTCTTCCTACTTGCCACTTTCTAGACAGAAGACACCAGGGATCTGGGTACCCTCCTTGAAGAACAGAAGGGATGGGTAAGGCACATCCACCAGTTCCTGCAGTGGAAGCCAAAGTGACCACTGTTCCTTTCCTTTATCATCACCATAATGCTGTGCAGGAGAAGGACAGACACTGCTGGCCCATCTCCCATGGGTCATGTATTATCAGCAGTTTCATAACAGACTAGTTTTAGGCTTAACTCCAGCTCTGCTTTTGTGTAGATACCACTGACAGGTAATGGTGCCACCTGTTTAACAGTGTAACTATACAATCTGTGGTTATTTCCATGTAAAAGACAATACATACTTTTGTAGAGACCAGGAGATTTTTGGGGAATTGCATGTGTGAAATAGAAATTAATGCATTAAACTGCCTTTTGTACACCCACACACGTCCACACACACAAAAGCATGGGTCAAGTTGCAAGGTCTGCTCCATAAAAGTGGTGTTGATTTTGAAGGTTTTGCTGCTGCCTTTTACAGCCTTTTTCCTGTCACAGAAGCAAGGAGCACCAGAGAGTTTTCCCTATGGGGTACAGACAGCTTGGTGCTTTGCACTGCATAGCTGGAGGGTCACTGAGCCTGGTGTTACCTGGCCAGGAGCAGAGTTGTGGCAGTGACCTGGCCCTTAGAAAGAGGTTCTTCTGTTTCTGTGCAGGTAGCCAATATTGCACTGCTGGGGTGGTGGTTTAGCCATGACAGCAGAATGATGATGTCTTCTTGCTGAGCACTACCACTGCACAAGCAGTTTTCTGAGATCAAACTGAGCTCTGGCTCAGTCAGCTGGCACCGAGCCTGGGCTGGGCACAGGGTCTTTCAGCATTGAGATGGAACCCCTCTGAGGCATTAAAACATGCAAATCCTTCCTGCTGGCCTCCTCCCTGCCCAGTTTTCCTGTCTTTGACCCTGGCTGGATGCCAGGTCCCCACCAAACCTCTTCTGTCACTCCCCTCCTCAGCTGGACAGGAGAGAGAAAAGGCTCCTCGATCGAGATAAGGTCAGCCAGAGATCACTCACCAGTTACAGTCATGGGCAAAACAGACTCGACTTGAGGGAATTAGTTTAATTTATTATCAATCAAATCAGAGTGTGATAATGAGAAATAAAACTAAATCTTGAAAACACCTTCCCCCCACTATTCTTCCTGGACTCAACTTCACTCTCAAATTCTCTACCTCCTCCCCACAGGGCAGGGGCATGGGGAACATGGACTACAGTGCAGGAGGGACAGGGAACTGGGGCTGTGGTCACTTCATCACACATTTTCTCTGCTGCTCCTTCCTCCTCAGGGAGGGGGCTCCTCACACTCTTTTTCTGCTCTAGCCAGGGCTCCCTCCCATGGAAGACAGTCCTCCATGAATGTCTGCAAGGTGAGTCCTTCCCACAGGCTGCAGCTCTTTATGAACTGCTCCACCATGGATCCCTTCCATGGGGTGCAGTCCTTCAGGAGCAGCCTGCCCCAGTGTGGGTCTTCCACAAGGTCACAAGTCCTGCCAGCAAACCTGCTCCAGGGTGGGCTTCTCTCTCCACAGGGCCATGGATCCCGCCAGGAGCCTGCTCCAGCATGTGCTTCCCACAGGGTCACAGTCTCCTTTGAGCATCCACCAGCTCTGGCATGGAGTCCTCCACAGTGAATATCTGCTCCACTGTGGACCATCAGGGGCTGCAGGGGAATCTCTGCTCTGGCACCTGGAGCAGCTCCTCCCCCTCCTCCTTCACTGACCTTAGTGTCTGCAGGGCTGTTTCTCTCACATATCCTCACTCCTTTCCACAGCTGCAATTGCTCTTGTGTGACAACTTTTTCTCCTTAAACACATTATCTCAGAGGTGCCACCACCCTCAGTGATGGGCTCAGCTTTGGTCAGCTTTAGGTCCATCTTAGATCTGGCTGGCAATGACTCCATTGGACACTGGGGAAGCTTCTGGCAACTTCTCACAGAAGCCACCCTTGGAGCCACCCCATTACAAAAGCCTTGCCATACAAACCAAACACACTCTCCTGGACATCATCTCCTCTCCTCTGAAAGCATTTCTTTCCAATGTTTGTAGAATCCCAGAAGGGAGCTTAATCCCTTCAGCATCCTCCTCATGCAATGTGTACCTGGGGTACCGGATGGCTGAATAACCTCTCATGCACTGAGATCCATTAGCATTTAAATTAGTGACATGAGGATAGCAGGCGATTATCCCATTTAACAGCTGCTGTTGAAGGGACACCCTCAAGAAGAATGAACAAAAATGTAGTGGATTTTTCTATTTTAGTAAGGGTTTCCCTGCCTTGTATGAATATTGACATGCTCCCATGCTTGAAAAGTGGTGCATTTTCCACAGGGACATCTTATTATCTTTCCTGTAGAGACCTGGACACCTCAATAAACCTACAACATGCCAACAGATGAGAGTGAGGAAGTGGAACTGTACCCAAACAGAAAGGGAAGTGGTCCTGTGTATTTGGGAAACAGGCTAAGCCAAGCATAACGAGAACAGTCATAAGAAAGCTTCAAAAAGAAGCAAAAGTTAAATCATATCTGCTCTAGAGCACTTCAGCCATAAGAGATGTGCCTGGGATGAGCCTGACTGCTATTCTCCTAGGTGGAAAAGTGGCTGCTTCAAGGGACAGGAGGACCCAGGCACCAGTTAGAGCCCCCAGTGTGATGTAAAAGATGAACAAAAAATGCCCTCTCTGAAGATTTGGCTAGATGCAGAGAAGTGCATTTTGAAAGTGTAAGATCTATCAGACATATTGCATAAGGAAACGCTTCTGTATGCAGGGCATTTTTGCAAAAGAAGACAAAAGTGAGCAGGAATTATTGCAGTTATTAGTGTAGACAAATCTCTCTTCTGGTATATGACTCCATTTCTCTTGACAGTGTGTTAAGCAAAAAGCAAAGTACCAGTCCTCATCATCACAAGGAAGTGCTGTCTGGGCTTCTGCCTCAAAGACATTAAAACATGACTCTCCCCATCTCCCACCTGGAGTCTCAGACATGACTCATTTTGAGGCTCTGCCTTTTAGAGTAAGTTGCACAAGCTGAGGATGCTGTGCTTTCACAAGGATTCACTTATGTCACCTCCCACTGGGATGCTGGTGACCTGCCTCCCAGCCTTTCAGAAAGTCAGGCCCCTCATTCAGGTGTGTTGTTGATGCCTGATCCCCTTTCTGAAAGCTGTCGTAGCCTTGAGATGTTTATGGAAAGTTGGCTTCATTGTCCCCCCAGGACCAGGATCTCAGAGAAACAGAAAAAAAACCCAGGCTTTTGTCTTCGGTGGAGAGTGAAGGGGAACAGCGATGTGGGAGGAGTGAAGTGACTATTTTGTCCTGCTGTGATTTGAAGCTGATGGCAAGAGGTCTGCCTTGGGGCAAGTTAACTCTGCAGGGTTAGAAAATCAGTTTAAAATGGTGACGTTTTCCCTGGGCCAAAAGTCATGAGAGTGGGCAAACAGAAATATTTCTCCAGTCATTTCTGTGGAACTGGAGGTTTTCATTTCCTTTACACTTGAGGGGGATAAACCTTTTCTAATCAGCCAGAGAATTTTATGAGGCACAAGGTTTTTCCATTTGGCTTTTCAATCTCTTTCAATACAATTTTTGACTTCTCTCTAATTTTTTCTTTCTCTTTGAATAAACTCCCTTTGGGGTGGGTGCAGTAGAAATATCCAGGCACAGGTGAGGATACAGAAACAATGTTAAATAACATCCTTCCTATTATTTCCTCCCTAATTATTTTTACCCTCTGTGATGACCACTTGCAGTCTAATGAATGTAAGCATTATTTCCATACAAAGTAGTGGTAGCAACAAAGGTGAAGACGCCTCTTTTTAACCTTACTTGTTTCTAAGCAGGCCTTTTTCATACCATCCTTACCACTTATCTGACCGGTAAATCTGCAAATACATGCAAATGGTATTTACTGTGTTGTTACATGTACTTCGAAGCAGATGGTGAGCCAGTACCAAAGCTCCCATTTTTACACCTTTATGCAGCATCTGGGGAGATGGATTAAATTCCTGCCCTGCTTGGGGCTTCACACAGACCTCTGCCTCTATGGCGAGTGACTCACAACTGCTGCCAATGCCAGCTGCATTGTTTCAGGGTATTTTTCTGCATACAGTATGAATAAAAGAATGCTGACAACACTTCCTCCACCTCCCTGTCCCCCCTGCCCACTAGTAATATTTCCAAAGAGCCCTGCCAAGGTTTTGAGCCATTATTGTGTGTGTTGCTGGTGTCTCAGTCACCTGGGTGCCCTCCTGCTTTTTCCATGCTCTATGGCACAGCTCAGCTGATATTGCAGCATCGCTGAGCGCTGTGCATGGGCAGTACAGTGAGGCAGATGCAGGGAACTGGGGGTGCTGCAGGATGGAACCCAGGGCAGAGGGCTGAGCCCTCTTTGCTCACTGACATGGAAAAAGGAGTGGGAAGCACTGTTCTAGGACATGAGCTGAGCCTGTAGAAAGACTCATGGTGACATTAAACCACCTGAAGGGCTGTTAATTACTGTAAGGAGATCAGGCAGGTCTGTCCTGTAACCAGGGCTAGCAACAGGCTCTGTGGGACTTGGGTGACCCTGAGACACCCAGAGTTGCTTTGACTCATCCACATGTAGGGCTGGAAGGGGAGGGCGATGGAGAAAGGGCTTCCCAAGCTAGGGCCTGAACCGCAGCCTGTTTGAAAGAAGCCAAAGCCTGCTTGCTGTGGACACACAGAGGCCTAATCCTGTGGGCATCCTTGCCATGCCACAGCCACAGGGTGAAGGGCCATGCCAGGGCTTAAGCTGTTCCACCAGCTCTTGCAGTTTGTCCTGCAGGCTGGCTCAGTGCTCCTGGACATATTGTTGCTTGCTGGCCCTATAGGCATCCCCCGCTCAAAGCCTGTGGGGGTTAAACGTGCGAGATGGGTGTTGCCAGCAAAAGTGAAACCCACCTGTGGAGTTTCCTTGGGAAAGTCCTCTCTGCTGAGGAGTGAAGCAGCGCTGAAACCTACTCATGTTTCCTTGGGTAACACCCAGCCCTGGGGAAAATCTCCCAGGAGATCACCCTCAAACACACACACACATACAGCCCTCATCCCAAAGCTCTGCCCTTCCGCTTGCCACCCAAGAGCAGAGAATTATTAGGCATAAAGGGTTCTTTCACTGAAATCTGACCTGCTTGGGGTGGATGTCTTCTTCTGGCATCATTACTGTAGCTCACCCTTTTCAGAGAGGAGTATTTGTATGATGAATTTGACATCTGCTTTGGGATGAGTTGCATCTTCAACACAGCTGCTTCTCAAGTACTAGACATCTTTGTATAGCCAGATGAATTCCTTCCCCTCACTCAGCCACCTTTCTCATCTAGGTAGCCTTCATTGCCATTCTGCCCCTGCAGCACTCATTTTCACCTTTCCTCTCTTTTTATCACTTTGGTTTTGAAGGCCTCAGCTATGGGTCATTCCTTCCCATCCATGTGGTCCTTCTTTCTCCTGTACAGTGCCTCATGGTGTAACTCTCTCCTCTCATCTCTTTGGAACCTGTGTTTCTCCACGACGCTGTGTCTTTCTGCATATTTTCCCTGGCATAACGTATCACAGTTCCCAATCTTCCTACACACAGACTCATGCAATCTCTCCTTCTCACGTCCTCTCTTTGTCCCTCTCTCTTCCCCTGGGCTGCCTCTTTGTTGAATTCCGTTCTTTGGGAAACACCTGTGTTAGCTCCCCCAAGCTCTGCCTGCACAGCAGGCTCCAGCACAGCCATGAGCATTGCCATTACCTTGTTTATCTCCCAGCCAGCCAGCAGCCAAGTACTGGTGGACAGATCTTCACAGACTGAAGGAGCTTTATTGGAATGATACTTCACTGATGTAAATTGCCATGTTAGAAGGGAAAACAGGCCTTGGAATGCTCGTTCTGACACTGCAGTCAGTTCACCTCCCTGGGATTCACTAGGCTTCCTTCTCTCTATGTTCCACACTACAGCCCAGACCAGGCACAGGAGTACTCATTGCATGTCCCCGGTTGTTGACCAAGCACAAGACTACTCAGGGCCCTTTCTCCAGCAGCTGCTGAGTGCAGGGGTCCTTTTATAACCTTATACCCACCACAGAGGGGTAGCACGCAGGGTAGGTAAACTGAAACCCTGCTCAGAAACCCTGGAGTGTGATGCACAGTGGAGAGCTCAGCTGGGAGTTCAGGAAGTTTGTGGCCTGTTCTCCCATCTAGTGTTGGACTTGTTCAGCTAGGGGTGGACCTTTCTTTAAAGTAGCCCCCTGCCCCCCATGCTGCAATGAGCTCCAGTGATGGGAACTGCTGGGAGAGAGAAGGACTCAGGCTGCAGGCTGTTTTCCCTTGTGACTGAGAGGATGCTGTGTTTATTACCTCTTTCCCTGAGAAAACACAGTTCCCCAGGGTGACTGCACTCTGACACTGTCCCACTGTTTTAACAGTGGCTGACAGATGCTCTTTTAGCTCTTGGTCAGTATTCAGGCCATTTTAGTAATGAGGTACAACAGAGCAAGGAGCTGTACAGGTCAAGAAAAGCTTTCTGGGGTAGATGGTAGTGTTTGGAAAGAGGGTGTTTCCCTAGGCATCACCTCAGAGACATCTGTCATTTTTTTCAGATTTAATCACACTACCACTGGCAGCACTGATGCAGACTAAGTCTCAGCATGATAAGTTCAAAGAACCCCAAGTCTGGATGCACAGACATTTGCTGGTTTACATCCAGGCCAGAAAGGACGATGCCTGTTATTTCTTCCTGCCATGGGAGACATTGTGAAGGTCTGCAAGCAGCCTCTGCAGAGCCAGAGCGTGCAGCAAGTACACTTGGGACATTGGTCCTGTGCCTCTTGGCTTGGGGCTGCCAGCACAGGGGTGTTTCTGAAAGTGGGGCACCACACTGCATTCCTCCACAGATGCCCTGCTCTCAAAGGCACACAGGCATCTGTGGGAGAGGGGAGGTACCCCTCTGGCTCAGGCATCAGCCGGATGCTGCCTTTGACCAAGAGGAAAGGAATGCAGCATCTCCCGGTGACTGGGAAAGCTCGGGTGGTTTTGCACATAGGAAGCTCCTTTAAATGTGTTTCCTCCCACTGCCTGGCCTTTTGTTTTTCAGCCATGCTTGATGCTGGTGCTGGAAAGCTGAACTCCCCAAAAGTGAACTTCCTCTCCTACTATAAACTGACCCTTGGGGTTGCTATAGCGACTGCAGAGCGGCCAGCAGGCTGTGTAAACACTCCCTCCCGCTTCCCATCACACTGGGCCTGAAAGGCTGAGCCACGGGATGTGCACAGCAACCTGGATTATGCAGGCGGTTGTGAAATGCAAACCCGACAATTTCTCTGCTTCCTCCCTGCTTCCCCCGCGGGGAGGCAAACCCAGCAGGCTGGTAGCAGGCACAAACACGCCCGTCCTGACGAATTTGGGCACACGGTGTGGTACCGCAGAAACCAAATCCAGACATTTACCTGGGGAGCTTGAGCAAGATGTGGAAATATATGGTGCAACTGGATCCTCTGCAACATCTGATTACCTTGGCCTCACTAACTGTGGAGTTTCCAGCTGTGTGGGGGGAGCAATTTGGTACACACTGTCACAGCTCCTTCTATTTAATTAATTGCCACAATCAACGGAGTGTGAAATCCATCCATTTCTGTGTCCTCTGTTGCTCACTTTGATGTTAGCTCTCCCTCTTTCATTTTCTTCTTTATTTTTTCTTTCTTTTTTTTTTAATGCATTTCCTTAAAATCCCTGACTCTCTCAGTCACTCTCCAAACGTTGATGTTCATGTCTGTATCCATCCCTATAAAACCAGGTCAGATATTCAGCAGCAGTAGCCTGGGTGATGCACTGAAGCATGTGGGGAGGTGTTTCCCAAGCACAGCAGGGTATGCATCCCCTCCAGCCACTGCAGATGTTCTTCCAAAATGGCAGGTACTACCTAGCCAGGGATTTTGTTAGAGGCAAGCTAAATCACCCTACCGGGAGGAGATCATCAGCTCTGCTCTCATGGCACTGTGATGCATCTTGCTGGTCTTCAAGAAATAAGGTTGCTATCCCACCACAACAGACCTGTGACTGCTTGAAAAAGCACAAAATACGTCATCTGAAGGGTGTGTAAAATGAAGCCCCTGCTCCAATGCCATCCGGAGGGGCCATTCAGAAGTGCCAGGCATCCTGCAAGGCACCCACCTCTGCCTACTGCCAATACACCCTTTTGTTTCACTGTGAAGAGCCTTCCTGGCACAAGGATGGATGGACTTATGTGATCCCATCTTTATGTGTGCTGGGTGTCACTGACCAAGCTGATCGATATGTACCTTTGATCAGACACCCGCTATACAATCACAAGCTGTCCGGGAATTCCCTGAATTTCCATCCTTTTTGCCACATCAGAGAGCATACACAGCCTCTGTTAAGAAAGGTACTGGCAAAGGCAGAAGAGAAGGAGATTTCTGGAGGAGTGCTTGTCTGTAATCCTAAAATGTCCCTATAATCCCAGCCTGTGACTCAGAGCTGGGGGGATGCAGAGGGTCGGTGTGGCCTGCTCATTCACTGCAGTGAGTCATTACACCCCAAAGAGAAAAGGGGCCTTAAAACATTGCTCTGATTGCTGTGAGTGAGGGCAACAAGTCATGTTGCACAAAGTATGCGAAATCAAGGGCAATTCTGATATACAATTTTGTTACAATACTCAGTTCCTATAGTGTCTCACTTAACAGATGGCAGGAGCTGAATCTGATTAAACAGGGTTTTCTGAATCACTTGCAGAGACAACTGAGAGGCAGGCAGAGGCATAAAGCAGCAGACAGCTCTGAGAGCCTTCTAGATCTCAGTGGGTTTGCACTTCTCCATTCACTCCGTGCCTGCCTTATTACAGCATTTAAAAATAAATCAACGGAATTAGTTGGTGTGAGAACATGGTCTTTCCTGCTCCTGTCAAAGGAGTGCCCCAGTGTCAAGCAGTGCTGCCAGCCTGCCTGTGCTCAATGCAGAAAATGTGGTGAGTTTGGTAATGTGATGACACTGATGCTCCCATTTTCTGTGAAATGAATGTCACCAAAATAAACAGGCTGCAAATCCCATATTCAGGTAGGGGCTTAGAAAGTGTGAAGTGGGCCACATGCATCTGTGAAGTAGCTGGGGGGAAGGGAGGCAGGAGGAAGGAGGAAAGGTAAAGCAGAACTGCTTTGACAATTCTGGGAGCTCAAAGATCGCTGGCCAGGTGAGTTTATAGTTTTTCTTCAGAAAGAATCTTAAACCAGATTGGCCCCGATGAGGGATGGGACAGGCTCAAACAATGCAGCATCTGAATTATGTCCATAGAAGCAGTTAAAAACCTGACTGCTACAGAAGTTATGAAAACCTCTTCAAAGCTGAAGAGACTGGAGCTTTTTGGTGCAAATTTTGATGATTCTTCTTGGGAGGGAGTCCAACTTTGTAGGCCCCACAGACCATTTAGTTCTCCAAGCCCAGCTGCCCAGTGCCAGGGCTGCATCTCAGCCAAATGCCTGGCATGGCAGGGAGCACAAGTAGGCAGCACTTGAAGTCACCTGCAGTCTTGGTGTTAGTGCAGCACTAAGGAAGTCTGGAGGAAGACAGTGCAAGAGTCCTTTCAAATCTTTCCTGCATCTGGCTCCAATCCAGCTGCAAATGGCCCAGCAATGCCCTTTCCAGATGTGGACTGACACCATGGCTGTCCAGGGAAGCTAAAAATTGCTGGGGGAGGGAGAGGGAGAGGATTATTAGCCTGGTTCTGCTTAAAAATGAGGGGAAGTTTGTGAGGCTTCTGCAAGGTCTCCCTGCTGCAGGGAGCATGTTTTTAGAGGCGCCTCTGGCTGTGGATTGCAAGTGGCCGGCCGGCGCTGCGGTCGGCTGCTGTTGCCTCCCAAAGCCACAGCAGCATTGTTGAGCTGCAGACGTGCAGAACAGCTCATGCCAAGGCTGCGTGCTCACAGGTGATCTTTTGGTCTGTACATTTTCCAGCAGAGCTGGCAGCTGCTCCTGCAGTGTGCATGCTTCGTTGGCTGTCCAAAGAAGGAACTGGGCGGGCGTTGATCCAGTTGAGGCGGTTTCGAGGAGTGAAGGCAGGAAGGAAAATTACCAACTTTGACATATGTTGCTCCCTGCAGGTCTCTCTTATTATAGCCTGGCGGGATGTCAAGGTGCACAGACACGACCCAGAGCTGTAACACACGATGGCTGCTTTGCCTCCTGTCCCACCCCTTTCACACAGGCAGGAGTGGCAAAACCATTTCTGGCATACCAGGAAATCCTGGTTCTCGCTATTATCGAGGAGGGAGTGCACAGTTATACAACCTCGAGCTGCCATCAGCAGGACCTGTGGGAGGGAGGGGGGGAATAGTTCACTTGGAAAGGAATGCTGCAGTGTAGGGCAGTGGTTTTGACATGCTGGAGTGAAACTTGGCATAAGGGAATAGAGGGAATTCATTTGCCAGGTAGACGTGGCACTTGAGCAAGAGAATTAATGAGATGGCAGTGGAAATCTTGAGAGATCTTAAGAGGTGGCTGGTTAGCACGGGGCATGTATCTACAACCCTTAGTGCAGGTTTCACTGTGCTGGGTGTCCACATCTTTCTAACAACCAGTATTTACCTGACCCTCTGGCTCTTTCATCTCGCCAGCACACAAGAGAAGCCAGCTGTGTGCATAGTCCTACCTCTGGTAGGGCCCCCAGCTTGACAAGAAATGAAGACCCGAGCTGCAGTGGCCTGAAGTGTTTGTCAGCCCTTTCTGATGGCAGAAATCTACTTACTGTTCCGAGAATATTTGTCCAGCCTACTGTGCCAGGAAGAATGTACTACGGCATAGCAGCCATCCAGAACGATGGCAAATATTTGTTCCTGGTAAAAATTTTCTTGCCACATGTCTTCATTTGCAGCATATCTCATGTCTTGGAGCAGATGGGGGGTGGTCTGGGGTGTCCTTCTTAAATGTCACTCTGAAAGGGCTGAGTCTTAAGGAGAGCACGTAGGTGGAAAGGCTAGGAGAAATACACATGTGCATCAAGAAGCACTAGGTGTGCATTGGATGAACACCTTTCATTGCCCCTCCTGGCAAGCCCCTGCCAAGGGCTTGACATCTAAACAAACATGTTAAACCCTTCTCTTCACGGATTCTTTCTGCTGGGGCAAGTTTCCCATCGCTTGCTTTCATGCTGTGCTTTCAGCCGTTGTTTTTGTAGTCTGTCAGCACAACCTTGAGAGAAAGGACTTTGGCTGCGAGCTGAACACACAGTACCAGCTGTCCTGATTTCCATCTCCTGGTATGTAGCTGTGGACTTTCACACTGTGCCTTCTTCGACTCCCCCAGCTAGGCTAAAATTTCTCCCCACAGTTTCTGCTCTTCTTTGCGGAGGAACTGCCTTGGCCATGAGAAGCAGAGGATTTAGGCCACTGCAGCCCTGCTGTCAGGAGGGGAGCCCCTTGGCAGGATGCAGCCAGCCATGTGGGATGAGGGGCTGAAGGCATCGGAGGACTGTTGATGTTCCAACAAACTGTGATGAGTGAGGGAAGCTGGAATGCATGAGTGGATCAGAGAAGAGGAGGAAATGAGCGGAAAAGGGAGATACCATGTGATAGATGGGAAGGAGAGCAGAAGGGCAGCATAAAATCACACAGGGGATGGGCAGGATTTGAGGAATAGGAGCAATAAAAGGTGAGGGAGTGTTATAAGTGCCTAACTCTCTGGGGAGCTTTCAAGAATGGGTTTGTCCCTCCCACCCTCATCTCTGACTTGAAGTGTATTTTGAAATGAAAAGAAACCCAAAAGATATTTTAGTGACTAATTTTTTTCTTAAAGTGACATTATTAGGTTGTTGCACTGTGATTTTTTTTTTCATTCCTCTGGTTATAGGAGTGAAGCAGATTAAAACCAAACTAAAACTACCATATTTTGCACTTTGACACATGCTTTGCTGCACTGTCCTTTTCTCCTTTCTGTGACGCTGGCAAGGAGAGGTGCAAAGCACAGACTTCTCCTCTTCCTTAACAGGGGTTTTACCCTGACCTTGTCACCCATGTAATGCAGTGTTGCTACCTGGCACTTATGATGCTCTTTAACATTAAACAAAAGTTCACATGAAACACAGGCCTTTTGTGTGAGCAGAAGGAAAGAAGATGAAGAAATTGGGTAATGGCAGAACAATAGCATGCCTGGAACAAAGGCTAGGAAGAGTAAGTGGGAAGGGGATGCTCCAGCTTCCTTCTCAAACATCCTATGGGTGCTGGGATATGATCCAGAAAGTCCTCATTGTCCTAGTTTCACTCAGATGTAAGGTCTCTTCATCCCATCACATGGCCTGCAAATACTGGTCACCACCAATTCCTTTCACCTGCTTCGCCTTTGCATGCCTTGGAAATGGGTATAAAACAGTATTTCTACGTCTCCTCTTTGGCTGCTGTTTGTCCTTCCAAAGTGTACCTAGCACACCTATTTTCTCTGGCAGCACTTTTATTTGCATCCCAGGGGACTTGTAAGAATTAGGGTCAGCTTGACATGAGTGGAATACTGTACAGAGATATTTACAGCTGTTTGCAAGGCTTGTGTTGAGTATGAAACCAGCAGCAATTAGGATCCAGGCCAGTGCCTTTAGTGAATAATGGTCTTGGTTACTTGGAAATATCAGATGGCTTCAGCTTTATGCAGTTGCTATGAGGAAAAGAAGTTAAGTAAACAAAGAAAAAGAATAAGAGGAGGGAGTGGTGGTTTTTTTTATTGGCATACTCAAGAAGGACAGTCAAAAAGAGAGAAAAAAACTGGAAAACAATACCCTGGGTCTTCTCTTGCAGCCCACAGCACAGAACATTTTCTTTGTGCACCTTCATGTTCAATACCCTTTGCCATGAGCACTTTTGGTTCCTGTCCCTTGGAGACCTTTCTTGGAGGCCAGTGTTGTTTATTTGGGTGCTCCACTCTTAGGATTTATTTCTAATGCCTAACATATCATCCTGGTTGCCACACGGACCTGGGACTTCATCCCTATGAAGCACCTTCACATCTCATGGCCTCCTTGGCAGTAGTACTCAGCAGCATGTCTCTGGGGCCGGCACTCAGCAGTTGCCCCTCTTTTGTAAGATGAGTCCAGACAGTCCATTTGGTTTCCTCTGGGGGTTTGAAGATGGGGGATCCTGAGAAGAGATTATTTCTGGAGGTTCTCCAGAGCCACAACACTGACTGTTGCATAGATGCCTTCCTTCCTTTCCTATAGATAAAGGAGAAATGCTTTCAGATTCCTGGAAATAGTTTAATTTTGTCTTCCCTTGGATAAGTAAGATAACTTGAGGGAACTGATTATATTTTTTAGTGTCCAGCTGGGGAAACAGGCCATCGGCCAGCTATTGGCCACCTTTGCCAGACTGGCCTTGGAGTTTGTAATATTTTGTGCTTCCCCTCCTAACTGATAGTGTGGGTCCTAGCTGGACCTAGGAACTTTTGGGATTTCTGGGCTCATCTCTCTTTTCTGCTGTGGACTAGCCCTGAGCACAGAGCCAGGCACAAGCCACTGTTCAGAAATTGAGCAAGACGGTTTTTCTACCCCAGAAGAGCCCCTCTGAAGACTCTGAGGTGAGGCAGAACTTCTCCTTGTGTCTCGTTTTCCCTGCCCACAGCAGGGATTGGCTCCTCTCATAGTGTTCTCCACAGTGGCCACATTTTCCCCTGGAGATACCGCCTGTAATGAGATCAAGATGGAGGGACAGTCTTTTAACAACCCTTCAGCCTGCTCTAGCAAAGGAGGAGGGCTGCCAGTGCATCTGTCAGTGGGACAAAATCTGGGTAGTCTTGCCTTCTAGCAACGATGGAGCCAGTACTTCCAGACCAGTGTACTCTCGCTTGTGATGACACCAAAAAATCCTTGGCTCCTTGCAGGCTGCTGGCACACACAGCTTGCTAGAGCACTGGCAAGTTTTTAAGGTTTTGTCAGATGGGAACAGTGGTGGAGAAAAGAAAAGTGAAACCAGATGTTTTTCCTTACAGTTGCTTCATATTCATATGAGGGAGGAGAAGAGAGGCCATAAAAATGTCATAACCCTTGATCCCTGAGGCTCAGCATTATAGTATGCAAAAGTCAGTGCTATAAATCCACACCTTTGCCTTAGCAGCCAAGGGTCCTGACTGCACAAGACCATTGCAATAGCTGAGGGGGAAGAATATTCATATTTGCCAGCAAATGGAGGAAACTGGAGGAAAAAGCCTTTGAGAAGTTAACGCTGATAGGCTACTTTTATGGAATCAGTTATTTTTTCAGATTTCTCTGGGGATGCATCAGTGCTGAGTCCTGAGGCTGACCAGCAGGCTTAGAAATTTGGGATGCCTTTGCACTGCAATCAATCTATGCCGCAGGCTGTGCTGAGGGATGAGTTAACTTCATCCTCCCCAGAACAGACTCACCTGCCAGCACAGACAGGTCAGCACAGCACAGGGGTGAGGACTTGCTGCCAGGGCATTCACCTGACTTCCCAGATAGGGTTTTGCAGCCCTTGCTGCCCTGTGCTGCTGCAGCTACACCTCCCTGACACCTCACACACCCCGACCTGGGTACTGCTGCACTGCAGTGCAGTGCCAGCAGCCACTGATGCCTTTCTCCCTAGAAACAGAGACTAGACAGGAATAAAGGAATAAAGGAGATATTTATTTGAAAGGCCTTCAGATGTACACTCTGGGCTCCAGAGGGTCCTGCCTCAGTGGATCCCAAAATGGATGACAGGTCACGAGTTCTTCACACTTTTATATCAGCATAAATTGACCGAACCAGAACCCAGCCAATGATGGAATTTCCCAAAGCTTTCCTCCCCATCCCCAAGATGATGGTTTATACTTTTTTGGCCTAGGATGGTCTGGGTGTCCTCGGAGAGCAAGCTAGAGAGGTTTTGTTATGTCTATCTTAGCATAAGAGAACAGCACTTAACAAGCTACAGGAAACTTCAGAGTTACACTAGGCAGTACAGGATTTGAAAAATATAAAAGTTAAAACCTAAGGCATCACCATGGAGAAGCAGTTCTGATCAGAGGATCCAGCTGGCACCAGAGGAGTGGTGCCATAGGACTCCAGTCCTATCCTTTTTGTATAGAAGAGGTTGCTTTTAATCATGAAACAACTACAAGGACTGCCAGGCAGCCCTCTTCCAGGGAAATGAGAGCTTGGGTGAACACAAAGATGGAGAAGAAGAAATAAAAGTTGTGTACACACAGGCCTTGAGCCAAATAAGGATCTTAACAGAAAGCAGCCAGGCCTTCTCTGCCCTGTACAGCAAGGATTGTGATAACTGAATATTTTTTCTTGATATTTCTTAATATTTCCATGCTCAGTTTCTGCCTATCTGTTAACAGAGAGGAAAGGCTTTGCCTGATCCGATGCAGACTGTGTGGGGTTGGAGGTGACTTCAGCCTTGCAGGGGCAAGGTTAGAAGCTGATTTCAGCCATGAGCCTGGATTCTGAATTTGAATTTCCCTGCAAGATCAAAAGTGACTAGGTTTAGCCCTAAACTGTGTTGCTTCCTTTAGGATTCAGGTAGTTTGCTGTGCTAGGTAATATATAGTTATAGCTCTACTTGTACTAAGGGGTGACCAAGAGCAAAAACAGCATGAAAAATGGGGAATGCACAGACAGAGCTGTGGTCTTGGACTTATAAGATCTCATTTTGGATCTTGATTCAGCCAAAGACTCCTGTGGTTTCTGTGGTCAAATAATGTAAACCATTTTTGGAACCTTCTGCCCTTTTTCAAAAGAAGTGAGTGGCTCTTGGTAGTCTTTGTAGGGCCCTGAGACTGCACTCTGTTCAGGTATTATGACAGCATGGCCCAGTTGGTTAGAATGATTTTTAAAAATATTTTCATATGGGAGTTACTCATCCTGCAAAATAATTTCATGGAATGACTGCAGGTTCTTTTACTTTGCTACATGTTTTATTCACAAGATGACTAAAAGTTTAGTCTTTTTGGAATAGATATTGCAGACATTTTATCTCACTGCCTTATTTTTCTTCTCCATCAACATGCCAAGTGATGGAAAGTTGGAGTCATTTGCAAGCTGCCTGTTTGCACTGCTTGTGCTAAAATTGGCATTCTGGGCACTCTGGTGCACTACAGCTATTACAGCTATCAGAAACAGGTTAGTCTGTGGGCAACTGTGCTTGCATCAACATTGTATTGACTGGGATGCTCTCAGACAGACATAGTTCTTGATCATGTTTTCTAGGCCTCTTGTCTATCTCACACCTCTCTTCTGGACTTTTTCCAGTTGGCTGGTGTTGAAGAGTTGTCTCCAAAACCAGAAAGCAGTCCAGCTTCAGCCTGGATGGTCTTGGATGGAAGGATTACTTCACTTGTCCTGAGGGGTTTTCTCCTGTTTAGACATCCAGCACATTGTTTGCCTTTTTCCTAATGGTGTTCACTGTTGACAGACTTTCTGCATATGACTCTGATCTTCCTCTGCAGAATGTGTACTGAGACAGTGGTGTCACCATCCTGGATCTGGGAACTGATGTATTTCCTATAGCATATAGTGCTGTGCTGCTTGAAATTCTATCTGTGACCATTTCCTTATTTTTCCTTTGATTAATGGAAAGGAACTTTTATTATTGAACTCAGTTGATCAATATTCATTTGAGGGAGGCTGGCTTTGGTGATGGAGTTGTGGTGGGCCAGAGCACTGGGAGTCAGAGGCAGATGTTACTGGCAAGACTGGTATGTAATGGCTGATGTTACAATGCTCAGTTGTGAAAATACTAGTTAGCTTTGTCAGGGCTGGGTGTTGCTGACTGGCTTTAAAAGTAATTACAAAAGATTGCCTGGTTGTAGAAATGAACATAAGAATAGTTTTGCATCTTTCTTTGAGTAAGGGAGTTAGTAATAGCCAGAGGGTGAGGATTTCATGTGCATACCTATCATCTCCTGGCATTTTGCAAAATGAATGAAAACTTGAGCTAGTTTGCGAAATGACAGGTTTCACAACAGAGAACATAACATATGTGCCTTAGAAGGCTCCTGCAACTGAAACAGCATAGCTCAACAGCACCTTTGAGTGTGCAGTGAGAGATGGAATTCATCTGAAGAGAGAGGAGTCAGCTCCCTCCATCAGATATTCTCCCTCTCCCTGGGACAGTTAAGCACTTTGGAGCCATTAGGAAAGACAGAGTGGCCTTTAGACTTCTGTTAACCTGGAAACTCCCCTACTACTGCATTCCTTTGCTCTTGTCAAAAAGAAACCTCCTCCCCCTGCACCCAGCTGCTTCTCCCTGCTCCTTTTGCTTTAGTTTAGCACAGCAGAACTTCTCCAGGATTAAAAGCCACTCTGTCTGCTACGCAAGTGTTGGGAGAGGAGAGTGATTGCTGGGCAACTGATGAGCTGGGGTGAAAGAGTGTTGGGAAAGAGAGCACAATGTTCTTTTCTTTTTATGGAAAGTGATATATTACTATAGACCACAGTAATCCAAGGTCTGCTCTTAGCTACTTCACGATTAGCGAACAGGCCCCACTTGTGCTGTACCAACCATTTGTGCAGCTGTGGAAGGCACGAGGATGTCAATTAATCTTGATTTGTGCTGTAGGATTGCTTCATAGGGGAGGAAATTTATCATTGGGTTTGGTTTCAGGGTACGTAGATGGACATCATGCTATCTTTGCAGGGAAAGCACAGGCCTCTACTGTGCCAGGCAAGTCACTGGTCCTTGTTGGATCTTTCCTGGCAAATTCCCTCTCTTCTAGGGAGGCTTAACTTGGTCTAAAAGATGGAGCAATCAGCATACAGTACAAAATGTTTCGCAAACTTTGCCCAGTCTGTCCCTGTGTCACACCCATTTCAGGGAAAAGAAAAAATAAGGCTTTTGCTCAGCCATATAAATGGTTGTAATTCTTATTTGCATGGCAGCCCAAACTCTGTGAAAAACGGTATCGGGTGAAGCCCTGGTTCTGCATCAGAGACCACAAAGCCTGTGTAGATAAAAAACACAAAAAGATGGAAAAAGAGGAAAGCAAGCATGCCCTTTGAGAACAGACCTGTTGTCTCTTAAAATTTCTTCTACCACCATCCTGAACCAGAGAAAAATGAATTTACCTTCCTAACTGCAAGGCTCAGGGAAGTAAATAAGCAGAGAGTATAAAAGTGGTATTCTTACTGGGTTCTTATGCAAGGTCAGGTTTGTGTTGAAGAATGAAGCTCTTGTCTCTAAGGTGCAATGCAAAAATATAGACTAACGTGACTTGTGACAAAATCATGAGACCTACCAAACTGTTTCTCAGACCAGTGCCCAGGTGTACCTGTTCTCCTTTATCCAGCATACCAGCCCCTGCTGCATGGAGCTGTGCTCCCCAGGGATAAGGCTGCTCTGAAATCGTTGCAAGGCAGCACATGCTGGCTGATTTAGTCAGTGCAGGTCAAAGCAGGGGAGAGGGAGCAGCACCGGCTTCAGCAAAAACCAGTTCAGGGGCCTGGAGAACTGGCTGCCTTTGTGAGACCTGGCTGAAGGGCTGGCTGCTGTGCCCCTGCTGCGATCGCTTGCTGCCTGACCCTGCTGGGCTGCAGCTAGCTCAAGTATGCCAGACACACTGATTGCAATGTGGAGATCCCTGTGCGCGAGCCAGAGGAGAAAATAGCTGGGCAGATGGTGCTATATTAAGGGGAGAGCATCTCAGAATTGTCTGCTGGGATTCTCCAGGGGCAAGGGTCCATCTTGGCCTCACTTGCTCTCTGCCTTCCCCAGCACCTCCTCCTCTTCTGCCCTTATCTCCCTTACAGGTCCTCCGTCTCAGAGGAAGCTGTGGCGTGATGCAAGGCCCATGGGGTGCTACCTCCAGCTGGAATCTGGGAGAAGATGAATCCTGGATGTATGAAGCTTGTGCCCCATCTGTTTCAAGCAAGCTGGAGGTCTCTCTGTTCCCACATTCTGATCCAGCTCTGTGCTCTGACACCAAGTCCCAGAGTAGGACGCAAGTGGCAGCTTTGCGCAGGGATGGGCTTGTATGAGCAAGGGAGGGCTTCCTAACCTTCTCTGTCAGCAATCAGCTTTCTTCTCTTCAGACTCCACGGGGGAAGGACTTGCAGCAGCATGTTTTTCTTCTTCCTCTCCCAGGCTCAGCTCATCTCCTTTTCCCCCTCCCACTGCTCCCAGCCAGTACCAGCCCGGCTCCTCATCCCTGCCAGTTGTCTCTACCTCCTTCCTAGCTCTCCCCTCCGGTTCCCGGCTAAGCTCCAGTGATCAGGGCAGCAGGCAGGGGCGGGAGGGGAGGACAGTGACAAGACACAGCTGCTGGCCGCGCTCAGCAGCTCTGAGAGTGGCCCCTAGTGCCCAGCAGCAGACTGCATTGGGCACGGATGGCCACACGGCACAACACCGGCTTCCCCTCGGGAGGTCAGCGCCCGCTCCCCGGGGTCACCTTCTGTAAACGGAGGAGGCCCATCTAGCACAGAGAACAAACAGGAGAAGTGAAACACAAGGGATGATTATTCAATTGAAGAGCCTGAAGATTGTGGCTTTTCGCTTTACCTCTAAATGCTTTTGGTGGCACTAAGACCATTTCCTGGTGCGGGGAGGTCTCCAGGAGGCTGGGTAGAGGTTCCCTTGCCACATTTCCTCCCCAGAACTGCCGGAGAGCAGACTCCATATGTTGCGTGACTTTGAAAACATCCTGATGGATAGCATAAAGACAGCAGCTGAAAGCACATGGAACGGTCATCCTCCTTTATCAGTACAGGCATCTGGTGTTTGGGGGGCTCAGAAAGGAACGGAGCTGTGTGGTCAGATGTGATACGGGCTCCAGTGTGGTGTATCTGGGTTGTGACTGGGATCCCTAGCTGGTCACCGCAGTAGACTGGAGTACAGAAAAGCCCTGGAATTGCTCTAAGAAATGGATTTTCAGAATCCTCCACATATAGAGATCAAAATGTCTCTTTTCACCAGTCAAAGTGTGGAAGGATAAAAGATAGGAATACTGGGATTTATTGCCATTGCACCAAAAGGGATGCTGGAAGATAAAGGACCATGGCAGCCGCACAGGAACAGTAATACAGGCACTCAGAGATGCTGAAAAAGACATGTGGGAGTGTGGCCATAATTTGCTCTACATAGGACACATTTTGCTTGGTTAGTTCTCCTGTTGTGAGGATAATGTTACCACCTGTGAATGGTTTTTATGACAGTCCTTTTCCACACAGCCCTTTCACAATGTTTTGTTCCATATTAAACTTGATAGGTTTTTTAAGTGTAAGATTGTCACAGAAAGAGTTTTGGATTTTTCCATCTCCTGAACTTATAAAAAAATCTTGTCCACAGCATTGCTCCAAAATATTTTTTTCTAGTTGTTAAAATATGATGCTCTTGGGTTTATATAATGTGCTTTTCCATATCATTGTTACCCAGTGGTATTTTGCCCTAGCATATCATGGTCTTCTCAGAACTTAGTTTGTTATTCAGGATGACTCTGCATCCATGAGGAAGGAAGGCAGGCGGGGTCCCCAGCTGCCTGATGCAGAACTCTGGTGCTCAAGAGAGGAAAATACTAATTCTGTTGTAGAAAGCAATGTGACATGCCATGTGCACAATGAGGGGCAGTTATGGTCATTCATGTTCAAAAAGATTGATTCATGCTGGAACAGGTGCAAAGAAAGGCAGCGGGAGGATTAGGGTGTTGGAGAGCTGAGGTTATAAAAGTAGACTAAAAGAGCTTGGCTTATTTAGTCCAGCACCACAAAGGCTGAGAGAGGGATATGATCGCTCTCTATAAATACATCCTGGAGGTTAATGCTAAGGAGGAAGAGGAGCTATTTCAGTTAAAGGACAATGCTGACACAAAAGCAAATGGCCATCATAAACCTGGCATGCAGAAACTGAGATGGGAAGTGAGGTTGATGTCAGGCATTGCTGCTGGCAGGCTGAGGGCAGGGGGCTCGGGCAGCTCATGGGAAGGGGGCATGGCTGTCACTGCCTGTCCAAGCAGGCTGGGCACAGCAGCCATGGGCTTGCCAGGTCCTGCAGGAGACATCTGCCCAAGCCTCTTCGGTGCCATGCTGGGCAGGAGGCCCAGTATATCCAAAGCTCCCACCTGCTTGGACCCTGAGGGCAGCGCCAGCACTGAGGTCCTGCCTGGCTGACCAGGCCTCTCTCGCAGCCGGGACCCCATGTCAGTCCCCAGGGCCCGAACAATGTGGCAGCAGGGCCTGTCTCCAGCTCTCCACAGCCCTGCCCTAGGGGAGATGCCTGGGGCTGGCACAGCCGTGGCAAGACCCTCACAAGCCATGTTAGTCCTGCTGGCTGGGCTGTCCTGACCTCTACGCAGGGCTCTCACTAGCCCGCAGGTTACAGCAGCCATAGTAGTCTCAGTTTGCCTGCCTGGAAAGCAAGGAAGCACCAGTGAGACAGGGCACCCATTTTGTTTTGTGGCCAGGGGAGGAGAAGTTTCCCCTGTTAAAACCAGGGTAATCTTGGGGTATGTAAGGAGGCAGCTCCCCGGCTGGTTGCTGGCTGCGGGGCTGGGGCCCAGGAGTGCCGTCAGCTCCCCAGGGAGGTGCTGCAGCAGCTCGGGGCATCCCCAGGGGCCTGCAGACATTTTGTGCCTGTGCATGGCTGCCTGCTGGAGTTAGTCCATGGCCGAGGAGTTCTCTGGGTGTGTCTGTCACTTGAAATCACTGGCATCATGTTGTGCTTCAAGTCTCTGACTGGGCTTAAGCCCGTGCTGCCTCAGTGCTGGCAACGTGAGCAGATGAGTGAGTTGCTCTCAGTGATGGGAGCGGAGTGGCTGCTGGCTTGCCAGGCCGGTTTTATTTCTACTCTATGCTATATGCTTGCTGAGAGGCTTCACCTTTGGATCAGTGGGATGGAGAGGAGCTGCCAGTGAAACTGTGCCTCCTGCTGAAGAATGCTCAGCAAGAAGCAGAGCCCTGCCTCTCCTCCTCAGGCAAATGCTGCTACTTGTTCTTGGGATGCTCTGCTGGTAGAGTGCTCTGAGCACACCCTGCCTTCAGTGGCCAGGCCACTCACCTGAGAACCAGGTGACATAAAGCAATGGAGATTGTACCTATGCGGCAGGATCAGCTTTTATTGCTCCTTGCAAAACAAATAACATCACAGTCACAAGTATCTCAGCTCAAGTCACAAGTATCCCAGCTCAAGTGTTTTGGGGCTTTCCCCCTCCTCCCCTTTCTATTTTCATTGCTGGAAGCTGAGGGCAGCCCATGGGATGAATATTTCACTCCAGACTTCCATTCAGCTGTTAAGTCAGGATGTTTGCCAGAAATGCAATTCTTTCTTATATCTCCAGACTAATAGCTGGGTAGGATGGTGGATGTCTCATTCAGGATGAGACATTACAACACTTTTATTCCTGGCATAGGACGGCATGTGGCTGTACTGCCTGTGGGTAGGTGCTTGGCTGACAATGCTTCTTTAAGGAGATTTTTTAAAAAGTAAATACCTTTTCTCTTGTTTTGCCCAGTGAGTTCTGCAGGCTGGGACATCCTGCATCAGAAAGGGATCCATCAATGCATGTGTTAGATACCTGCTGCCCTCTAATGGCTGTCGGTCCCTGCAAGCCTTGGGACAGCACAGGTTTTGTACACTCAGTGAAAGAAATCTGCTTAGCTGAGAACTTTTTCAAGTGTTTTTATAGCATGGGAGAAGTCTCTGGAGAGAAAGTGTGGCGAGATCTCTTCACTACTCTTCATGGTTTAATGTGCTCCTTCCCTGCACTCGGTGCAAACCCCATCATTTCCTCCTTGCTTCTGCTACATCCCATCCTGCTTTGATTCATGTTAGGGATGTACTTGCCTTTCCTAACATCTTTAGATGTGATTTAGAGGGTGGGCAAAGAGTAGCAACAGCGTAGCCCTTGAACTCTGTCAGCTTTCTGCAGACCACAGGTGACCTGGTCAGAAAGACACTGCTCTGGACTTGCCCAAACACTTGGAGAGAGTTCAGACAGCTCTGTTTGTGAAAAGTTTTTCTCTGGTAACAAAGACACATAGCGTCAACTCCTGCTCGCTCACTACCAGACATGTAATAATGTCTGCTCTGTTCAGAGAAAATTATCAGTGCCCTGACTGCCTTGTTGACTTAGAGGGATTACATTTCTTGGGAAGTGGGACCATGCAGTTCCCTGCTGAATGGCTTGCTGCTGCTTATCAGCGGGCAAGGTACAGCATGTTGTTCCCTTGGGAGCATTCCCTGAATCAACACAGGCTCCCTGAAAAGCCTGGTGCTCGTTGGGTGTTGTGGAGTTCTGGTTTTTGCCCCAGAACCACACTGTCTGGAGGTACGCTGATGTATTGGAGCAGCACAGGGGAAGCAGTAAGATATCTGGAAGGAATTTTGCAGATGAGTTAATGATCAGTGAAGTTTGAAGAATGATACCGACACAGTCTGCATCTCTTTGCCAAGGAATCTAGCATCCTACTGAGGTCTGGAGTCCATAAGCAACAGGGGAGAATGAAAGATGAATTGCAGTTAAGCAGACAAACAGGCACTCTGAGAACACTTGGAAGAAAGTTCCAGGAGCTGGGGCCTGACTTTGTTCACAGCTTTCTCTCTCTTTTGACTTAACTACTTTTGCTAATTTTGATAACAATCTTGGTGAGAACACAGGATCACAACTGTTGTTCCACCACAGTTAACCAGCCTCAGTGAAAGTTTAATGAAAACATCAAGGCTACAATCTTTGATATTCCCTCTTCTATTCAGCCTGGAAAGCACAGTTTCAGTGCTCTATTTTTAAAATGTATTTTAAATCTGGGTTCATACATTTTGGAAGGTGGAGGGGGGTGGTGGGGAGAAAGCCTGGCTTCATTCAAATCAGTGGGAGTTTTGCCATGATTTGCACGGGCCAGAATTTCATCCTTGTTTATATAGTTTTGCAGCCAGGCTGAGGAACTATTAGGATGCCTGGGCCAGAAAAAGAAATCTTGAATCTTAACACTGCTGTGAACAGTTGGGGTAAGAATGCTGGGAAAGTCCCAAGGAAATTGAACTGGCATAGAAGTCATGTTTAGCTGGCCGTGTTTTGGATGCTTTTGTTGTGCTCGCCATCTCCTCTCTCGCTGCCTGAACTGCGAATGACAAGCTGCAGACCAACCTGATCTGCAGATGGCTGCAGTTCTGACACGCAGCCATCTGCAATGCCTTCACTGGCAGGAGAATGCCGGGTAGCTTTTTAAGATCAGATAATAGGCTGGTGCAAGACAACCAGAAGTCTGAACATACTTAGTAAGCAATGTTCCTGACTAATGTAGGCAGCAGTCTGCTTAATAGCAATCCACACTCGGTAGCCA
The DNA here is from genome assembly GCA_013396875.1 of Vireo altiloquus. Classification (NCBI taxonomy): domain Eukaryota; kingdom Metazoa; phylum Chordata; class Aves; order Passeriformes; family Vireonidae; genus Vireo; species Vireo altiloquus. The sequence continues at coordinate 553,928 of VZRF01003382.1, read as the reverse complement.
AAGTGCTATGGGATGTGCTTGGATCAGGTTTGGGCATGCACCAAGTTAAAAAACTGCTCTGTTACACGGGTTGCTTTTCCTAAGCTGCCATTATAGGTCAGTGCAACACACTGAACCAGGAGCCATGTGTGAAAAGGATTTCTAGGTCACATCTCAGTTGCTGAGCATTTGCACCTGTGGGGTTTTCAGGTGGTCTTTCTATATCTAGTAGCACTCATCAGCTTCTAAATTCTTCAGTCTGTGTCTGCACAGCAAAGAGCACGTGCAGCTGTTCATTTCATTTGACAAATCCTACACCTCATATTCTAGAATCACAAAGAACATACTTAAAATTTCTATTTTGGGTAGAACAGTGAAACCAATAATTTGCAGTGTAGTTTTTACTTCAGAAGCTGCACTGCTTTTAAAAATGGCAGCATCTGTACAGCTTCCTCTGTTAAAACACTGGGATGCAAGGTGCCTTGCAAACTAACGTGGACATCCACATGCATCTGCAACACTCCAAAGTGGTTGTATGATTTTAAACTCATTTATTTTCTCAGGTACCAGCAAGGGCTATTCTGGATTGTTAAAACAGACAACCCTTAAGGTAGAGCTTTGAGCTAAAAATAAGTTGCTCAGTCCAAGCATCCACATAAGGCTGTGCTATGCCCCATAGCTTATCTATGGTCACAGTGACTTCAGAGGGACTACGTTGAAGAATGTAAGAAAAAAATTTGGTCCCAGGCTCTGATCTCAGATCCTCCTCTAGGCCACAGAAAAGTGTAAAGTAATACCATCCCTTCTTCCCACAGAATTTCCCTCAGAAGTACAAGGTCAAGCACGGACTAATCCTGGACCCAAACATGATGGCTGAAGAGTTGCTGGACTGGATCCTACAGGCCTTGTACAAAACAAAATGAAACAAAACAAAACAGAACAAAGCAAAACAAAACAGACAAACCCAACAGTTCTGCTGACAGAGGCTGGATTTTTGCCTGAGGGAGCCCTACTAGGTTTGACACTTGGTGAGTGAAAAGTGAAATTGTTGGGGTGACTTTCCCATTTTCTTCAAATAAAGATGGCAAAACTGTCACCAAAAGGAACTCTCCACACAGAACCAGTCTGGATTCCTCTCCTAGGCAGAACTCACCAGAGAGAATTTTGTTGAGTCTCACTGATATGCTGGTGACTGTAATGAGCTGGGCATAAACAGAGTAAAGGGACAAGCCACAAGCCTTCCCTTTCCCCTTCCAGTGGAAAAGGAATGGGTGAGATTTCCCTGCTGTTGTTCAGCTGCTGGTTAACAGAAGAAGCTGTTCTCTATTTGGGCTTGTGCTGGTTGAGCAGCCCTGTCTGCAGCTGTATCGTGTTACACACTGTTATGCAACCCCATCCTCCTTGCAAACAATGACAGGAGCAACCTAAATCATGAAACATAAAAACTATAATTAAAGAGGGGAAAGTGCTTATTTGGCATTCGGGTACCCGCAGCCAATTCAGATTAGCTGAACTAGCAAATCACTTGGCACAAGCTTAATGAGAATAACATTTGCGCTGGACTAAATGATGGTTGTTTTACCCCACTGCTGGCCAAGACAGTAGTGTAACCTGAGTGATGCTGCCATGGCTTAGGCAGTTCTCTCTCTTCTTAACAGACAGTGACATTTACACCACAAACAGGAAGAGCCTTTGCAGTCAAACGCTCTGCCTCAGGTTCTGAAACTATTAACACCCAGAGGTGTTCTGGCCCAGGATGATGCTTCAGGTCTGTTTCTTATGATTGGAAGTTTGCAGGAGTACAAATCTGACAGTATCTGCTCAGACTATGCCCTGCATTTCCCTGCTGGGCTTACCCTCCTCATGCTGGTTGCGAGGTTTATGCATCTGCACAACTTATAGCTGCAGTTGGCTGTGAAAAGTGGAAGCTCCCAGCCAAGAACTCTGATACTAAAGAAAGTGTGCAACTGTGCAAGGCCTCTGAAAAATCTGGAAAGTGCTTCTGAACCCTCTGCTCCATCCCTCCCTCCCACCTCTTACAGAAAGAAAGACCCACAGTTTTTAAGATCTGATTTCTTTCAGAGTTTTCTTGCTGGAGGTCTTCCTTGGGGAACCCAGATTAGTAGCTTATGGAGGCATTAATAGAACAGCAGCTGTTGAATGTTAAACAAAGAGAGATTTTCATCCAACTGATTGCTAGATATTAGAATTAAATAAGAATTAATTAAGAATAAAGGCCCTGTTCCCTTTTAGCTTGCAGCTTTTATGCTGGTGAACATCTCCAAGGAACTCTGTTGAGCTTTCTGATTTGTGCCACAGTCATCAGGACTCCAAAAGTTCTAAGCAACCTGAAAAAAAGGTGAATGTTTATGTTGCTGCCATGGGGACTGTGAAACTATATACCTGCTGGATCTTCAGTTGACCCTAGAGAGATCCAGTGGAGGGAGGAAAATAGTTTAAGTTTAAAGTATAAAATATGGGGAAGATGAATCAGCACAATTTTGATGCTGTTGGCTCCACCCACCTGTTTTAATCATGCATCTTCCCCTTTTTCCTGCCATAATAATTTTCTGCACATAGTTAGGATTATTTTACTGATCACTGAATGCCGGAAAGGATGCAAGTTACACTGTCTCAGTATCAGTGACACCCACACATTACAAATTTATATTGGATATGAAGATAATCACCTGTGACTTTGGACAAGTAGGTCAACAGTTTATGAAAAATTCTGCAAAGCACTGATGACAAAACACTTGCAGCATCTCTACCACTGGTTGCATAGTGAACGCTTTCATATCCCACAGCTGTACGAAACCCTGCATTATCCTTTCCCACAACCATCCCATCACAGCCAGAAGCTTATCTCTCTGAAGAGTCAGGCAGCTCTTCAAATGGGAAAATGTTGCATGATATTGAATAAGAGCTCTATTTCTCCATATGCATACATTTTTCACAGTTAATCTCTCATTCCTTTGCCTCAGTCTCTGGGAGGATAAGTTCAGGCATCTTCATCTTGAAAAAAGCTCTGTGTTGCCCAGACAGTTAGCTAAATTTGACATGCAACAGGTTATTCCCCAAAGGCATCTTAAAGTCTAGGCTCTCAGTTTGCCAAGAGAGTGCAATATCACATTTTACTGACTGACATATGAGACATCACTTCTGCCAACACAAGATAGATCTTGAGCCTGGGTGTACCCATACCCCAGCCTTGTCTCAGAGCCCCACATTCAGACATGCTTCCTAACCTCCTCCAGGTTTTAGGTCCTCATTTGTTTGTACATCCTGGGATGGGAACGTCAGCAGCCCTGGGCCAGCTGAGCTCTGCTTTTCCTTTGCTTTTCTATAGACTTTGGGTGCAAACCATGACAATTTTGCAGGCTAACAAGTTCTTAATTGCCCCCATGGTTATATTCTTCCTCCCCTTAGCTTAGCTGAGCTCCCATCAAGTGGTTCATGTTTCTGAATGTATAGCAGGTGACTGGTCTTACATGCTGATATAGAGGAGCTTATTTACAACTGGGGTCATTTCCAAGCTGTTAGACCTAACAGAGCCTAGGTAAGGTTGTCTGTAGACGCAGGGGGGAATTTGCAAAGTGCAGTTGATGGAGTTCGTTCAGCAGTTCCTTGCCTTAAGGACTGACTTGGCCTCACTTAGTAGTTCTTTTTTTCCCTTTAGGAAGGATGGAAGTGGGAGAAGAGGTGGCTGGAAGCATTATTCCTGGTTCAGGTTTCTGCCTTCTCCTTTGTGGAGAGATAAACTGATCTGATACTCCCATCTACAGGAGCTTCTCTGGTTCTGAAGGTGCTGTTGCCAGATAATTTTTAAAGAAGTGTATTGTTTATTCTTAATTCTTTAAACACAGGCTTAAGTTCATAGATAACTGTCTTTTTTTATACATACATGTTTTTAAAAGCTTCTTTGGAAATACTTAAACGGAGGCTGATGTGGACTGTCAGAACTTGGCTCTTTGAGATGCTGCAAGGAGCACAGGGAGAAACAGCTGCCTAGGGATTGCATAAAAAAGGCTCTTTAGCAGCCTGTGGTGTCACTCCTGTTAAGTTTTCCATGTTTCTCCTGGGGTAAACTGTTTTCATGGATCATGGTGCCTTGTTGAATGGAGGACCAGTTGGGTATTTGTAATTTTTTCAGAAGTCATGTATTTATAAAGTTAGATGTTGACATTGAACACCTGATAACTTAAGAAGGTGGAATTGTGTGTTATGTTGGTGTGTTCTTCTTTTCCTACCAAGTCCTTCCTTCCTCTAGACTATCACCGTGTTTTCTACTTTAACTCTGTAATGCCAAAAGCCAGCTGAGATGGGTTGTTCTCTTTTTCAGCTTTCAGTGATTCTAGTCAAATACAAAGAATTAATCTCTTCTACATATGTAAAAACAAAGGTTCTCTTCTGGCTTAAGTGCTGCATTGTTGAAGTGTGTTCTTTCTTTACTCTCTTTACTTTTTGGAATCAAATTTATGGTTGCATCTCCACAGAGTATGAAAGTTTCTTTTTATTATTATTTTAAGTAAAAAATATAACTGCCGTGGTGTCCCACTTCCTGGATGACATTGGCAACTTTACTTGTGGCTACTGACATTTCAAGAGAACCATCTTACACAGGCAGTCTGTGTTTGGCTAAATTTAGCAAGCCATGGATCAAGTGGCAAGTATGTTCCACCCTGAAACCTATTTTTGGGAGGAACTCAGCATAGGCACCAAGAGGTTAAAAAGCTGTGTGAGGGAGAAGAAAAAAAAAAAAAAAGAGACAAGAAGCAAAATATTTTGCAAGAATCGTTGCTATGTTCTGAGCTTCAGCTCTTGAACACTGTGGCTCTGAATCACGTTCACTGGGGAAACAGCTGCAGCTGTTTAAGATGCTACTGCTCCTCAGCTGTTTGTTACCTTCCTTTTGCAGGCTGGGGGCTGAACACAAACCTTCCTCAGCAGTTTAGACTTAATCTTACTCTCTCTAACATAAGGCGAATAAGACCCAGGCACGTACCCCTTTCCCCCAGCATCACTGGGGAGTGCAGCAGCCCCTGCAAGAGGGTTGGGGTGGGTAGTGTAAGCAGCAAGTTTCTGTAACGCATTTGAAAGGGCCATGTTTTTGTGCGCTCTGTGCCTGAGAGCCCTGACTGTACTCTGCTGTCCCTGATCATGAAATATGTTTCTACATATTCGGTTGTTACTGGGTTAGTTAAAAGTGTTTTGGAAAATTGACTTGACTAAATCACAGAGAAACCATGGTGTGGACGTGCTGGTCTGTAATTAATTGATGAGTGCAGTGCTAACCAGATAAAAACCGGTTGTTAGCTCGTAGAAGTGTATTCATATGGGTTGGTGCATGTTTATCCCAGCCTGTTTGGATTCAATGGCTTCTAGACGCTGTTTATTCCCTCCTATAGAAGTGTACTTTGGCCAAAAGGATTTGTAATGCTGTCCTAAAAGAGAGGTGTAGCACTGTGTGCCCATCCTCTCCCAACTGCCAGGGCTGCCCTGGGATGGAAGATACAAAGCAGACTGCCTCCCTGGGAGCCCTGCCAGCGGCTGACTCAAGCTGAAGGATCTTGGAGACTGGCTGTAATGGGTGAGAGCCGCGCCCGGTCTGGTTCAGCAGCACACCTGGTGCTGTCCGCTTCAGCGAGGATTGGGAAAGGGACTGGTGTTTGCTGGCACAGCCTCCTGACACCGTTCCTGTGGCTGACCCTGGCTGCAGCTGAACCAGCCCTGTGCACTCACAAAGCTTTGAGGCCTCGCACTGCCCCAGCCTGTGCGGGTGGGGAGCTGGCACAGCCCCTCTCCCTCCCTCCTGGGGAAGAGAGATGGATGAAACTAGTCTGGGAGCAGGTCAGTCGTGGGCTGGCTCCTTGCTTTCTCTTGGGGCAGTCTCTTGTTTGAGGATCCAGAGGCACATCAGAGACAGGAAAGGGACAGTTCGTTTCTAATGTGGATGCTGGGCTGGCAATCTGGAAGTGTAGGAGATTCCCAGCTGTGCTACTGGCCTCAGCTTCTCCCAGAAACAAAACAGATAATAATTACTGTGTCATGGATTTCAGGCTCTGGAATATTGAACATTACTTTAGGGAGTATTCATGGGCCTATCACTTTTGTGTTTTTATTAGCAACACTGGCACTTATAATTACAATATTCTGAGTGTCTAACAGACTCTTCATAATGTAGCTGTTTGCTTTTTCCTTTACTGAACCCAGTCAACAGGCAAAATAGTTCAGGGTCTTCTGAGTCAGCTGTTAGTGCAGTGTGAGAGCAAGCATGATTAACATTTTTTTAAAAAGTTCTTTAACACAGGAAAAAAAAAGAGGGAGTTCCCTTTTTTGTGAAAATGCACTAAACAAGTCCTAATTATTATATCTTAACACAGAGGTTTTGACCAGCCTAAAAGGCATCATGGTAATGAAGAAACTAATGCAGTAAGTACTTTTAGTGCCCAAGTGTTCAGAAGTGTTTTGGAGCAATCCTTTCCTAAGCATTCATTACTCTTCTTTTTCACAAAAGTCATGAGAGCACGTGGTTCTCAGCCTTGAAAACATCTTGATCTCTGCAAAACCAGATATGGCTGTGTTTATTTTGTATTCCTAGAGCTGGGATGGGGGGAGGAAACCCATCCCAAACCTGAAAGGAAGCACACCTAATTTCTCCCCTTCATTGGAAAAGATCAAGTATTTCTCAAGCCACAAGCATCTACCCTGTAAAAGACCAGCAACCCAATTTCATAACGATACTTTTGGGAGCAGCCTTAAAATCCCAATAAAAGGCAGAATTAAACCTCTTGAAAACATCTCTTGGCCTTATTTGGGGCAACTCAGTTTGGAGTACAATTTTCAGATCAGGCTCATCCTCCTCTATTTTCACTTGGGTGAAAGTGAGTAGAAGGGGCCATTTCAGCCCTCTCCTTCCATGAAGGATGCAGCAGTGTAAAAGAGCAGAAAGAAATACTTCAAAACTGCTTGGAAAGAGAAGGAATTTAATTCTCACTTTAATTGGGGATCTTTCCTATCAATTTCAGCAAGGGCTGCTGCAGACATGAACAGACTGAGGTCAAACTGCAAACAGACTAAACCTCACTGAAACTGGTGGTGGAGGGAGAATCTGCAGACGCTGCTACACCCACTCACCTGCTCCCCTTTAGTGGCAGAAGTAGGAAAGAGTTAAGACCCCTAGTGCTACCTGAAGGGGGAAATATTGGAACCCCTCCTGCACACACAGTGAGCAGCAGGGGGCTTCAGCTGGCTATTGACTTTTCAAGTGTGAAAGGACTGAGGAGGAAAAAATGATGGCATTTTTGTAATGATCAAGGAAGTCTCTCCTAATGGCTAGCTGCTACTGAACACACTTTCCAGCTCTCCCTTTTCCTCTGTTCCTCCTTCTTGACTATGAAGTGAGATGCCTAAGGAGGCACAGTATTGTTCATCTTCCCCAACAGTGATTGCCTTTTTTCCCCCCCATTCCCCCCCCTTTTTTTCCCTTTTCTTTTTCTTTTTCTTCCTTTTTTAAACTTCCCCCCCTTTTTTTCCCCCCCCCCCCCCCATTCCCCCCCCCCCCTTTTCTTTCTCTTTTTCTCTCTTTCCCTTTTTCTCTCCCTTCTTTTCTTTTTTCCCGCAGTAGGATCAGCTTGCCGTGGGATGGCAGGGTTGGTTAAGCTGGGCTGAGGGAGAAGCTCAGCTACAGAGAGGGGTTTGTAAGGATGGAAGAGCCAGTGATCTGAGGGTGATTCTCAGGAAGCAAAATCTGCTGAGTCTTATGTTGGCATCTGAAGCTGTTAATGAAGGGGCTGTGTGTCTGCTGCAGGGGCTGAGCAGATCTATTAATGCCTGGTATTGTCAGGTTTGCTTGCACACCAGCCTGTTACTGGAGGTGGCTTGGGAGCAATGTATGCTGTGCTCAGCTGTCCACTCTGCAGGGCAGTAATTTCTGGCACAGAAAGGGTCAGTGGCCCACAACTGGCAGTGTCCTTGAGTCCTGCAGCAGGAATAGCCAGGGCCACTGTCAGAGTTTGAAGAGGCTTTTAAACAGTTTAAATGAATTTCAAAAGGTGACATGAGAATGTGAGCAAATACATTGCTTGTTTGATCTCTCCTGTGTTCATCATGGTGGGGGGNGGGGGGGGGGGGGGGGGGGGGGGGGGGGGGGCAGAAAAAAGGAATTTGTGCATTCTTTGCAAGGAATGGAGGAAACACCTCATTCAGCTACCAAATCTGCTTGTAATGGAAACTTACCACTCCCTACATTTTTGGCTGGCTGCTGAGGTCAGAAGGGGTAACAGTACTGTGCTGGGGTTAGTGGAGCTCTGAGGAGGAAGCTTTGTCTTGTCAGTGTAGGCTGAAATAATCTCTTACTATGGACACAAATGATATTTAAGTCATTAACACTTCAGTGATAAATATCTCCTCATGTGGTGAAGTCCTAGAAAAGTGGCTTTGATAAAAATCAAGATGATTGTCTAACTGGAAACTTTCTATTTTCAAAGCACTTGGACTGTGTTAGTGTAAAACCCTAGATTTACTCTGACAAGTAAGGTCCCAGTGGGGCAATTTCTAAGGCTTGTGGCTTGGTCCTTGTTGCCTGTTTAGAGAGCCCTTTAAAGCAGGCAGTGGGCTGCTTTTAAATGCTGGTCCTGGCAGTGCTTTTGCAGCTGAGGCACTGCAGCCCCATCTGTGTTTCATGATGGTCTTTTCTGTATCAGGAGGCCAGGTGTGAGCTCTCTCAGTGGGAGAGGAGAGGCTGCCAGGCCCTTAGGAAAGCTGGCAGTTGGCTTGATTTCCAGAAAAATCAGTGCTTGTGGGTAGTTTCTATAATGAATCCCATGAGCTCTTGGAAAATTATTTTCTCTGGTACCACCAGCTCAGGATCATCCTTCTAATGGCCTTGGCGGAAAGCAGAGTGGGCACAGGCTTGTCTGAGTGCCTACAACAAAGGCAGCATTTCTGAGAGGTGTTGAGCTGTCTGCATGTACACAGGTTGGCTCTTCCACCTGTGTGTGACGTGTGATGCTCAGGAAAGGTGAGGTGTGCAGTGCTCACGTGGTGAGAAGAACCTGTGGCCTGTCTAGCCAGCAATTGGGACACCTCTGTCCCAGTGTACCTAGCTCGCAAAGCCTTATTTGCTGTGAACTGTAGTTTCTGCAGTTGTGGCAGAGAAGAGCCAAGTTTCAGGGGGGAAAAAAGTGGCCATGAGAACTTTTAACTCACTAAAAAAAGACACAGGCACTGCAATCTTTGCTATGACTCATGTGGGCTGTTACTTGAAAAAGGCAGGCTGAGCAGTTGTGGACCTCCTTACTCAAGGGAGCAGCACTCATTCGTGAACTCTCTGAAGCCCTGAAAGTAGAAATGGTGTAGGTGAGCAGTTCCCATGCTGAGCCTCCGACCACTGATTTCCCTCCAACCACGGCCAGATGCAGCTTAGGGAGAGCTAGCAGGTCACAGCTGGCTAGTTACTTCCCACCTGTTGCTTCCACTGCTGCTAAATAAGTTTGAGAAGTAAAAATCCAGCAAATATGTTCTCACATATCTCTCTTAAAAACAGATGATGAAATATTTGCAGAAATATCAGTAATTCCTGGATGATGGGGCTTTGCACTGTAGCGAGTGTTGCTGTTGGGGGGGGTGTGTCTGTGAAGAAAGCTGGTGTCTGCCTTAATAAAATGTGAGTAGAGATAATTTCAGGATGTTTTGACAATGTTTTTCCCACTTGGAAATTTTTTTGCAGATTCACAGGGAGTCAAAGCACTGCTGTGAACTGCAGCAGCTTGTTCAGCCACCTCCCTTCAGTGAACAAGCCATGCTCCCGTGGGGCCTTGCTGGGACATGAAAGTGCCGACATGCATTCTGGAAAACCTTGCGGCATCACCGCCTCCTCCCTGGGGATTAGGGACTTGTTGAGCCCTATGAGGAAAGACTGTCCCTACAGCTCAGCAAATCGTGGTACAAACAGCTGAGGGGGGTAGGTCAGTGCTGTTTCACTGTCCAGCAGCCCGGGCACTGGGCAGAGGAGCCTGGCTGTCCCGGGCTGCTGCTGGTGTTTGCTCAGGGAGCGGGAGCTGGGCGATAACGTGTCCCTCGAGATAAAGCGCTTTTGTTGTTTGCCTGCCGGGTCAGAGCTCGGTAGGTGTTCTGCATTGCTGTGCGTTAAGGGTGTAGGCCGCTTAAAAGAAATTAAAAAAGGGACTTTGAATGGGCTGGGTCAAGGTGTCAGAGGGTTAAATCAGAACAGTTCCGGCACTTGCTAGAGGGAGAAAGTTGTATAACATCACCGTACACCGAGTAAACCTCTTCCTCTCAGCCGGTCAGCCCTTTATGCGAGAGGGAAACAGTCGTGAAACCATAAAGCCATCGCCTGTTTAACGAGCTCTTTTTTTTTTTTTTTTTTTTCCCCCCCAGTCTTTTTTTTGGGGGTT